>JAPMOR010118717.1:0-15937 GCA_026543865.1 Argiope aurantia | reverse complement strand
GTTAGATAAAAATGAATTCGGCAAAGTCACCCACCGGTCCAGTGCAAGAAACTTTTCACAAATCTGCAATCTTCTTTAAAACTCCTTTTTTTTAAAAAAATAAATCAATAATCAAAAATTAAAATTCTTCTTATAATGTTAAATACATAATTCACAAAGAACAAATTTTATTGAAGCTTACTTAAAATGACTCCATCATGAATAGCGGTTGATTCCTTAGCGACGTTATTACAATACACTTGACAGAGATATCTCATATGTTTAAGCTCCTCAGGGGCTCACCTACTATAGGTGAGTACGGGTGTCCCAATCCCGAGGTTCCCAGGGATCTATTCTCCCTTTATATTTATTCTCCCCTAAACCTGCTGCTGTCTGCTGTATCTCTTCCTTCCCTCGACAGCAAGCGAGGGAGCTCTCCATGAGAAGCTGTCGCCGCTCTGTTTGCTTCTTGCTTCTCATGGACAGCCAAAACCCCACGTGTTGGCCGTGCGTGGCAACCCTTTTGACAGACGGGTGGTGCACTGTGGTCCCCGGTGTATCAATCGGCTGGTACCTAGTCACCTGAGTGGCTAGGCTGCTAGGGATCAAGCGAAGGGGTTACTCCTTGGGCTTGGCGTTAAGGGTGGTCACTGTCCCTGGGGGTAACTCCCAGCGTATAGGTACCGATTAGCACTATGGTAAGTACCGAGGCTAGACATCTAGAGCCGGTGGCTGCCATCCCTTGTTGGGCTCCGTGGTGGGCGGTGCCGTCGGGCCCGAATCAATTTTCATATCGCATGGCTCCTCCCAAGAAGGGTCCCTTTAGTGGGCATCGCATAGTTCCTAACACTTTTTCTGTAAACCAACATTTTGATAGATATTATGTAATAAAACGAATTTCTGAAAGTGAGACATTTGAAACAGTTTCCCCTTTTTTGGTGCAGAAAGCAATTAGTGCTACAATTGGTGATGTGACGTCAATACGTAAGATGCGTTCTGGCGACTTCCTGATTGAGATTAATTCACGAAAGCAAGCCCAGAACATACAGAAGTTAAAGGCTTTAGCAACTATACCAATCAAGGTATCTCCACACACATCTTTAAATACATCAAAAGGGGTTATTACATGTGGAGAGATTTTCAACCTACCTGTAGATTTAATTACCAAAGAATTAAAATCGCAAGGTGTCACACATGTCCGCCGTATTACCATCCGGCGAGATGGATAAACTTTTGAGACTAAACATCACATACTTACTTTTATGTCCCTTAAAATCCCGGACTACATATATGCAGGCTACATTAAGCTTTCCGTGAGACCGTATATACCGAATCCTCTCAGATGCTTTAAATGTCAGCGGTTTGGGCATTCGAAAGCAAACTGCCGTGGGACAGTCACTTGTGCCCGCTGTGCTGAGAAAGGACATGAGAGCCAGGATTGTTCAGCACCAGAGAAGTGCGTGAACTGTAAAGGCGAACATACGTCCTTCTCCACGTTGGAAAATCGAAAAACAAATCGCAGCAACTAAAATTAAAGAGAATATTCCATATCCTGAGGCTCGAAAGAAAGTTCTTGCACAAACACCCTCCCCTGGCGTAAGTTACGCATCTATAGTAAGGAAAAACTTTTGTGAAAATTGTACCTGTTCCAACTGTGCTCAAAATACCACCCGCATGATCTCTCCTAAGCTGTCATCTGATTCCGATACAGAAAAATCAGTTGGCAACACACCTGATACTGAAAAGCTAGACAAAAATAAGCGAAAAACAAAGCCGCTAAAATCTCTTACACTAAAGCTTGCAAAACGTGGACTGTCGAAGAAAGACCTGTCTTCGCAGTTAAAGAAATCAAGCACCAAAAATTCTGTTGAATTGGGACTTGCTAGTAGAGGTATAGCCCATAAGGACTTGACGTCCATTTTTGGAGGCTTATCAAATAGTCCCGATTTAAAACTCCATCCTTCTGAGGATGAAACTGAATTTTACATGAGTTGTGAAGTTTCAACAACTCCAACCATTGCTCTTAATTCCTCTTTTCGAAATAAAATTTCTTAATGGGTACCTTCCTTTCTTGGAATTGTCGCGGCATTCGTTCCAAACTTCATGACATCAAGACTATTCTTAACAAATTTCATCCAATCTGCTTTTGTGTCCAAGAAACTTTCTTGACACCAAGCATCCCTTTAAAATTGCGTGGTTTTAATTGTATTAGAAAAGATGTAGAAACAGGATCTCACAGTTGTGGAGGTGTCTGTATGTTTACGTCAAACTTGTATCCAAGCACACCACTCAGTTTACATACTTCCCTGCAAGCTGTGGCAGTACAGGTTCATGCAAGAACGTTAGTCACAGTTTGCTGCATTTATCTTCCGCCTCATGATGTTATCAGTCAGCAAGAACTTGACAATTTAATGGACCAGCTTCCTTCACCTTTTATCCTACTCGGCGATTTCAACGCGCATAGTACCTTGTGGGGTTCGGATAGCACAAACTCTCGTGGGCGACAGATAGAAGAGTTCCTATCAAATAACTGCCTCTGTCTGATAAATAATAACGAGAAAACTTACTTCCACGAACCCACAAGAACCTTCCATAATCTTGATCTGGCCATTTGTTCTCCTGAGATCCTCCCTTTGCTCAATCTCACAGTTGAAAGTGATCTTTATAATAGTGATCACTTTCCTGTAATAGTTTCACAAAATGACATTAATGATGTGACACCATGTTCCCCTCGTTTCATATTCCAGCGTGCAAACTGGAATGCTTTCTCGGAACTTGCAAATATTACAGAGACAATGGTCAGAACTGCGGATATCTCGGAAGCAGTGCAACATGTTATTGATACCATCATGAGCGCCGCTAATGAAACCATGCCAAAGAGTTCCCCACGTCTCAGAAAATTTCGAAGACCATGGTGGAATGAAGCTTGTCGCGACAGTTATAAAACTCAAAAAAAACTTTGGAACGTTTTTAGAAGGTACCCAACGACAAAAAATCTAATTGCTTTTAAACGAGCCAAAGCCTTTGCTCGTAAAGTTCGCCGTCAAAGTCAGAGGGAATCATGGGCATCTTTTATTTCCTCCATAACATACTCCACTTCCAGTAAAACCTTGTGGAACAAAGTTAAGGCCGCCAATGGGATTTATCGTGAATTTACTTTCCCTGTTTTGACTACAGGAGAAGTGAAACATTCCGATCCATTGGACATAGCTAATATTCTTGGTCAATCATTCGCGAAAGTTTCAGCAATTGATTCTTATAGTCCTGAATTTATAGCAATTAAGAATCGCGCAGAACGATCGCCATTGCGTTTTAATACCAAGAGAACTTTTCCATATAACTGCAAATTTAGAATGTCAGAACTAGACGCAGCGTTATCTCGCACCCGTGATACCAGCCCCGGGCCAGACGGAATCGTATATTGCATGCTTCGCCATTTGAATAGAATTTTCCTCTCCAATTTATTATTTTTATTCAATAGAATCTGGAATGAGCAGATATACCCTCATCAATGGTGCGAAGCTTTTGTGATTCCAGTGTTAAAACCTGGCAAAGAACCATCAAACCCTCTGAATTATAGACCAATTGCTCTTACGAGTTGTCTCAGCAAGATCTTTGAGCGTATGGTCAATGCCCACCTTGTGTTTGAATTAATCAATGCCCGCCTTGTGAATGCTTTTGTCCGGAGGAATCACCTTGTTTCTGTTTTCTTTGATATTGAAAAGGCATATGACCGTACATGGCGATACGGCATACTTTCTACGATTTTTAATCTTGGTTTTAGAGGAAACTTACCCATTTTTTTAATGAATTTTTTAGCTTACCGAACGTTCCGAGTTCACTTGGGTAATTTTTATTCTAATTATTTTATTCAAACTGAGGGTGTTCCACAAGGAAGTGTCCTCAGTGTTACACTTTTTATTCTTTATCTCAGTCATATACTTAATCATTTGCCATTCTCTATTCATGGTAGTCTTTACGTTGATGACCTACAGATCTCTTGCCAAGGAAGTAATATGCGTTTGATTGAGCGTCAGCTACAGAATGCAATTAATAAGATAGTAGCTTGGTGCGATACAAACGGACATAAAATCTCACCCGAGAAATGTCAGTGCATTCACTTTTGTAGAAAACGGAACATTCACTTGGACCCTGTACTATATATACGCACTATTACCATACCTGTCGTAGAGGAAATAAAATTTTTAGGGATCTTCTTTGATCGTAAACTAACTTTCCTTCCACATATTCAGTTTTTGAGAAAGAAATGCGAGAAAACCTTAAACATTCTGAAGGTTCTCTCCAAAACAACTTGGGGTGCAGATAGAACTTCCCTCCTCCGTGTTTACCAAGCTGTTATCCTTTCTCGCATTGACTATGGATGCATGGTGTATGGATCTGCTTGCTCTAGCCTTTTACGACGTCTAGACACCATACACCATTCGGCTTTGCGAATTTGCTCGGGTGCCTTTCGAACATCACCCATAGAAAGCCTCTATAATATCTGCCACCAGTTACCACTAGACTTAAGGCGTAAAAAAATATCTACTTTATACTTTCTACACGCACAAGCTACTTTGAATAATCCATTGGGTGAAATGGCACCATCGGCTGGACTGCGGAGACTCTATGATGCGCGTCCCTTTCACGTACGCCCTTTTTGTGAGAGAATGAAAATGCTTCTGAATGATTTGGAACTTAATGATATTACTATTAAATCGGTTCGTTCTTTCCAATTCTCTCCTTGGAATATTCCAAAATTTACCTTTTTGAACCCGTTTTCTGGTTTCAATAAAGACATAACTGCACCAATTGTTTTACAGCAACTTTTCCGTTATCATCGCTGTCAATATTCTTCTTTTGCACCAATTTTTACAGATGGTTCGAAATCGGATGGACATGTCGGTAGTGGCATCATACTTCCATCTGAGATACTGAGCTATCGTTTGCACAATTGTTGCTCAGTATTTACTGCTGAGTTGACTGCAATTTTCTGTGCTCTTGAGAAGATCTCGCCAAAAACTCAGGGTAATTTCATAATCTATACTGATAGCATGAGTGCTTTGGAGACATTATCCAACTATCATAATCGAATGCATCCAATTGCCATTGAGGTATTGTCCCTTTTACAAACTCTTAAGGAAAAGGGATTTAATATTATATTTAGCTGGGTACCAAGTCACGTGGGCATTGTTGGAAATGAAGCAGCAGATGCCGCTGCAAAACATGCTTCCACTTTGCTGTGTCAAAGCATCCCATATAGTGACTTTAAAACAGCCATTTTTTCCCGCCTGCTATCAATATGGCAAGGAAAATGGGATCTGCAGACTGAGAATAAGTTGCATTCAGTCAAACCATCCATTGGTTTATGGCCTACGATTCCTATACGAGAGCTCGACGTTAAGCTGACTCGTCTTCGTATAGGGCACTCACGTTTTACGCATAAGTATCTTATTTTTGGAGACAGTGCTCCGATATGTCCCACATGTCGGGTAGTTTTTAGCATTAAACACATTTTAATAGAATGTTGCTCATTTAGCTCACACAGAATTCGTTTTTTTAAATCGTCATCTTTATCTTTAACAGACTTGGTGGGAGAGACGTACCACCAAAATATTTTCAAATTCTTAAAGGCTATTCACCTTTTCACGTACATTTAATTCATTTTTTGTATTTTCGATTTGTTTGACAACTAAAAAACACTTTGTGACTTTCATTTTTATTTCCACATGTAAACCATCATTGCTCATTTTAAATTTTTGAATTTTATATGTTTATTGTAATCTATTCGATTCTTTCCCTCTTTTACAGAGGATAAACAGTTTTATATTTTAACTGATGAAGCAAATTTTTTATGTAGTATGATTTTAAACCATATGCTTGGCGCAGCATGACCAAATATGGCCCTTGCGCCAAAAAAATTCAAAACAACAACAACAACAATCTCCACGTCTACGAAAATTTCGCAGACCGTGGTGGAATGATGCTTGTCGCGACAGTCTTAAAAATCAGAAAAAACGCTGGAACATTTTTAGAAGGTACCCTACGACGGAAAATCTTGTCGCTTTTAAGAAAGCCAAAGCCTTAGCTCGACGCATTCGCAGACGTAGTCAGAGGGAATCTTGGATCAATTTTGTGTCCTCAATCACATCCTCAACTTCCACTAAACTTTTGTGGAAGAAAATAAAAGCCGCAAATGGGATCTACAACGAATCTTCAATTCCAGTTTTAAAAACAGCAAACACAGTGCATTCTGCCCCATTAGATGTAGTTAACATCCTCGGACATGCATTCGCTCAAGTTTCCGCAGCAGATTCTTATAGTCCTACGTTTCTGGCAATTAAGAATCGTGCGGAACGGCTACCTTTGTGTTTTAATGAACGAAATACCTCTCCTTATAACTGTGAGTTTCGTTTGTATGAATTGGAAGCGGCATTATCTAAAACTCACGATACCAGTCCCGGTAACCCCTCAGGGGCTCACCTACTATAGGTGAGTACGGGTGTCCCAATCCCGAGGTTCCCAGGGATCTTTACTCCCTTTATTTTTACTCTCCACTACGCCTTCTGCTGTCTACCTTTTTCTTCTTTCCCTCGAGGGTAGGCGAGGGAGCTCTCCATGAGAAGCTGTCGCCGCTCTGTTTGCTTCCTGCTTCTCATGGACAGCAAATACCCCCACGTGTTTGCCGTGCGTGGCGACCCATTAGACGGGTGGTACATCTCGGTCTCCGGTGTATCAATCGGCCGGTATCCCAGGCATCTAACTGGGCTGCTCAAGGGGATCAAGCGAAGGGGTTACTCCTTGGGCTTGGCGTTAAGGGTGGTCACTGTCCCCGGGGGTAACTCCGAGCGTATAGGTTCCGGCTAGCACTAGGGTAAGTGCCGAGGCTGGAAATGGCCAGAGCCGGTGGCTGCCTTCCCTTGTTGGGCTCCGTGGTGGGCGGTGCCGTCGGACCTGAATTTGTATCTATATCACATGGGCTCCTCCAAGAAATCTCCCTTCAGTGGGCATCGAAAGCAATTACATTTTTCATCTCCTTCTCCGTTTGATACGTATTTTGTTATAAAAAGAGTGTCTGATAAGCAAGAAACTTTCAATAACGTTTCGCCTTTTCTTGTTCAAAAAGCAATAGCAGCAGTTGTCGGTGAAGTTCAATCCATCCGCAAAATGCGTTCAGGTGATTTGCTGGTGGAAGTGTGCTCGAAAAAGCAAGCCCAGCAAATCATAAAATTAAAAGCTTTGGCAACTATACCTGTTACTGTTAGCTCCCACATGTCACTTAATTATTCAAGGGGTGTAATTACATGTGGAGAGCTGTTTAACGTTCCTCTAGAGGAAATTACCATGGAACTCAAGCCACAAGCAGTTACAAATGTACGCCAAATTAATATTCGCAGGGATGGGCAACTTCTCCCTACAAAACATTTTATTATCACTTTTCATAGTCCGAAATTACCAGAATTTTTATACGCAGGCTACTTAAAATTACCCGTACGACAATATATCCAAAATCCTTTACGATGTTTTCAATGCCAGCGTTTTGGTCATTCGAAAACTAACTGCCGCGGGACCCTCACTTGCGCCCGTTGTGCAGAAAAGGGCCACGATAGCCAGCAGTGTTCCTCACCCGAAAAGTGTGTAAACTGCGGAGGCAATCATACCTCATTTTCCAGAAATTGTGAGCGCTGGCAACTAGAAAAACAAATAACAGCAATTAAAATCAAAGAAAATTTATCCTATCCTGAAGCTAGAAAAAAAGTTCTAGCTCAAACACCCACACCCGGCTTAACATATGCATCTGTAACAAGAAAACCGTTTTGTGTAAATTGTTCCTGTAAAAATTGTGTTATAAACTCCACCGAAAACAAAAATACAGATAAATCCTCTGAATCTGAAACTGAACCTACTGTAAAAAATATCCCTGAGAACACCAAACCAGTTAAACCCAAATCCAATTCAAATTCAAAATCTCAAAATTCACTAAAATTAAAGCTTGCGAAACGTGGCTCTTCATCGACACAGTTGGCTTCAAAATTAAAATTATCAAAAACGCAGAACTCCGTCGCACTGGGACTGGCGACGCAGGGTATCGCCCATAAGGATTTAAAATCCATTTTTGGTGGCGCACCCAAAAGTCCCGATATCATTGAGCTTCATCCATCTGAAGGGGATGACGATGAATTGGAAATGAGTTGCGATGTTTCGCCAACTCAAACAACTGATAGTGACTTTTCTCCCAATACAAGAATTTCTTAATGGGTACCTTCCTTTCATGGAATTGTCGTGGCATTAGGTCCAAACTTCCTGACATCAAGTCTATCATTAACACATTTCATCCCGTTTGTCTTGGTGTTCAAGAAACCTTTTTGGCACCAAACATTCCTATTAAACTGCGCGGTTACAGCTGTGTTCGGAAAGATGCAGACACAGAATCTCACAGTTCTGGAGGCGTCTGTATCTTCACTTCTAATCTTTATCCGAGCACACCTCTAACTCTACATACATCTCTACAGGCTGTGGCTGTGCAAGTTCACGTACGAACATTAGTCACAGTCTGCTGCATTTACTTACCGCCTCATGATGTCATCTGCCAGCAAGACCTTGATAATCTAGTGGACCAGCTTCCTTCGCCATTTCTCTTACTGGGCGACTTTAACGGGCATAGTACATTGTGGGGTTCAGAAAGTACAAACTCTCGAGGGCGGAAAATTGAGCAGTTTATTTCTAACAACTGCCTCTGCCTGCTCAATACTGAACAGAAGACGTACTTCCATGAACCAACACGTAGCTTCCATACACTTGATCTGGCCATATGTTCTCCTGAACTCTTGCCGTTGTTTAAATTTTCAGTCAGTAATGATCTATATAATAGTGATCATTTTCCAGTTATTGTCTCATATGCTGAAGGAGGAAATATGACCCTACGTCCTCCACGTTTTTTATTCCATCGAGCAAACTGGGATATGTTTATGCACTCAGCAGACATCTCACAGGCTGTGGTCAGTATTTCAGACATCACAGAAGCAGTTCAACATGTCATTCAAACAATTATAAAAGCCGCTAGTAACACCATACCAAAATCTTCCACGCGTCTAAGGAAGTTTTACAGACCGTGGTGGAATAAAGAATGCCACGACAGCCATAAGAATCAAAAGAAACTGTGGAATATTTTTAGAAGATACCCAACAACAGAGAATCTTGTCGCTTTTAAAAGAGCCAAAGCGCTTGCTCGCCGCATTCGCCGACGTAGTCAAAGGGAATCGTGGATAAAATTTATATCATCAATCACATCTTCTACTTCCACTAAACATTTATGGAGGAAAGTAAAGGCTGCTAATGGGATTTATAGTGAATCATCCATCCCTGTTTTAAAAACCGGAACAGAGATGCACTCCTTCCCATTAGACATAGCCAATATTCTTGGTCATGCATTCGCACAGGTTTCCGCAATGGATTCTTATAGTCCTGAATTTCTGGCAATTAAGAATCCAGCGGAACGATTATCATTGCATTTTAATGACCGAAGTTCCTATCCATACAACTGTGAGTTTAGGATGTTTGAATTAAAAGCCGCCTTGTCTCAAGCCCATGATACAAGTCCTGGGCCAGATGGAATCACATATAGTATGCTTCGCCATTTGAATGAAAATTCACTTTCCAACCTACTATTTTTATTTAATAGAATCTGGACGGAGCAGAAGTACCCCTCGCAATGGCGTGAAGCTATTGTGATTCCAATCCTAAAACCTGGCAAGGAATCTTCAAATCCTCGGAGCTACAGGCCAATTGCTCTAACAAGTTGCATTTGTAAGACCTTTGAGCGCATGATCAATGCTCGTCTTATCTTTGAATTGGAGAAACAAGGATGCATCTCCCCGTTGCAGAGTGGTTTCCGGAGAGGTCGTTCCACCTTTGACAATCTCATTTTACTGGAAACCCAGATTCGCAACGCTTTTGTTAAGAGGGATCACCTTGTCTCCATATTCTTTGATATAGAAAAAGCCTATGACCGTGCTTGGCGCTTTGGAATACTTTCAGCATTTTTTAACTTTGGTTTTAGGGGGAACCTACCTATATTTTTAGAGAACTTTTTATCTCATCGGACTTTTAGAGTTCGTGTAGGCAACTTTTATTCCGATTCTTTTATTCAAGCTGAGGGAGTTCCGCAGGGAAGTGTCCTCAGTGTCACGCTTTTTATTGTTCATCTTAGTCAAATTTTAACAAGCTTACCTTCATCTGTACATGCCAGCCTTTACGTTGACGATCTGCAGATCTCATGCCAAGGAAGTGATATTAATATGATTGAACAGCAGTTGCAAACCGCCGTAAATAACCTGGTAGCTTGGTGCGGTAACAATGGGCACACTATCTCTCCGGAGAAGACCCGATGTGTCCATTTCTGTCGGAAAAGAAAGCTTCACCTCGATCCGAATATACGTATTCGGAATATTCCAATTCCTGTGGTGAACGAAATTCGGTTTTTAGGAGTGATTCTCGATCGGAAGCTCACCTTCCTTCCGCATGTCTTATATTTGCGGAGGAAATGTGAGAAATCATTGAACATTTTAAAAGTGCTCTCGAAAACATCTTGGGGTGCCGATCGAACCTCCTTACTCCGTATTTATCAAGCGGTAATTCTTTCCCGAATTGATTATGGGTGTATGGTGTATGGTTCCGCTTGCCCATCCGTTTTGAGGCGACTGGATACCATTCACCATTCTGCTTTGCGTATCTGTTCAGGAGCATTCCGTACTTCTCCGGTTGAAAGCCTATACAATATATGTCATCAGCTTCCTCTATGTTTAAGGCGTAAGAAATTGTCTGCAATATTTTATTTTAGAACAAAATCTGTTCTCAAACATCCGTTAGGCCAATTGTCACTGCCAGTTGGTCTTCGTCGACTGTATAATGCCCGTCCTTCGAACATGCTCCCCTTTTTTTGAGAGAACCAAAATACTCCTTCATGATTCGGACCTTAACGATATTCGTGTTAGAGCTGTGGATTTCCTTAGTTTCCCACCCTGGGATATCCCGCAATTTTCTTATTTGAATCCTTTTCTTGGATTCGAGAAACACTCAACAGCTACTGGTGTTCTCCAGCAGATCTTTTTATATCATCGCTGTCAGTATTCTACTTTTTCCCCAATTTTCACGGATGGCTCAAAATCAAATGATCATGTCGGTTGTGGAATCATACTTCCATCCGATACACTGAGCCACCGTCTTCATAATTGCTGCTCCGTTTTTACTGCTGAGTTGGTGGCAATTTTCTGTGCCCTCCAGAAAATTGGGTCATCCTCTCATCGTCATTTTTTCATCTATACCGATAGCATGAGTGCTTTGGAGACTCTTTCACACTATCACAATCGGATGCATCCAGTTGCGATTAAAATTTTATTCCTTTTGAGACTTTTGAAAAATGATGGCTTCCAAATAAATTTCTGTTGGGTTCCGAGTCATGTTGGCATCTTCGGGAATGAGAAGGCGGATTTGACAGCAAAATCTGCAACGACCTTTTTAAGTATAGGACTTCCCTTTTGTGACATCAAAAGGTCTATTGATCATCACTTTTTTTCTGTTTGGCAAAAATCGTGGGATATGCAGATCAGAAATAAATTACATTCTGTTGAAACGAACATTGTTTCTTGGCCTGTTCATCCTATACGTGAGATAGATGTTAAGTTGACTCGCCTCCGTATAGGGCATACACGTTTTACACATAAGCATCTTATATTTGGCCAAAATGCACCTACGTGCAGCAGCTGCCAAGTACATTTTACTGTTCGTCATATTTTAATTGAATGTCCTGTTTATAATTTTTATCGTGCTCAATTTTTTAATTCGTCTTCTGCAACATTGAAAGACTTGGTGGGTGAAAAATACCACCCAAACATTTTTAAATTCTTAAGAGCTATTGGCTTTTTCACTAGCATTTAGCAGCTTTTTATTCTGTTTATGAGAAGCATTATTTAAGTTCATGTACATTACATAATTGCATCAAATCTTCATGTATCATTGTTTTAAATTTTAAATTATTAAAACCATTTTTAACTTCATATCTAAGCAATATTATTTTTACAAATCTAAGTTTATAATTTGATAAATGAGTTTTTTTTTTAAATGTTCTACATTTTTACCATTCGATTGGCGCAGTATAGCCAGATATGGCTCTTGCGCCAGTAAACTAAACAAAACCAAACCAAACCAAACCAGTCCCGGTAAAGATGGAATTACATATAACATGCTTCGCCATTTGAGTAGAACTTCTCTTTCAAATCTGTTATTACTATTTAACAGAATTTGGACTGAGCAAAAGTTCCCTGCACAATGGCAAGAAGCTATTGTGATTCCAATCCTAAAACCTGGAAAAGATTCATCAAACCCTCTGAACTACAGACCAATAGCACTGACAAATTGTCTTTGCAAAACCTTTGAGCGAATGGTTATTGCGAGGCTAGTATTTCAATTAGAGGAACAGGGATGTATCTCCCCTTTGCAAAGTGGTTTCCGTAGAGGACGATCTACTTTCGACAACCTAGTTCTTCTGGAAACCCAAATCCCCTCAGGGGCTCACCTACTATAGGTGAGTACGGGTGTCCCAATCCCGAGGTACCCAGGGATCTTTACTCCCTTTAGGTTTACTCTCTTCTGCGCCTTCTGCTGTCACCTTTTTTTTCTTTCCCTCGAGGGTAGGCGAGGGAGCTCTCCATGAGAAGCTGTCGCCGCTCTGTTTGCTTCCTGCTTCTCATGGACAGCAAATGCCCCCACGTGTATGCCGTGCGTGGCGACCCATTAGACGGGTGGTGCACTGTGGTCCCCGGTGTATCAATCGGCTGGTCGCTAACCACCCGAGTGGTTAGTTTGCTAGGGATCAAGCGAAGGGGCTACTCCTTTGGCTTGGCGTTAAGGGTGGTCACTGTCCCCGGGGGTAACTCCCAGCGTATAGGTTCCGGCTAGCACTAAGGTGTATGCCGAGGCTGGAAAAGACCAGAGCCGGTAATTGCCTTCCCTAGTTGGGCTCCGTGGTGGTCGGTGCCGTCGGGCCCGAATCATTTTCCATATCGCATGGCTCCTCCCAAGAAGGGTCCCTTTAGTGGGCGTCATTTTGTTCCTCAGTCTCCAAATTTAGAAAACCATTTCGATAAATTTTTTGTAATGAAACGAATTTCAGATAAAAATGAAACATTTGAAAGCGTATCGCCATTTTTAGTACAAAAAGCGATCACAGCAACAGTTGGTGACGTAACATCAATTCGTAAGATGCGTTCTGGTGACTTGCTGGTAGAGATTAATTCTCGTAAGCAAGCTCACCAAATTCAAAAGTTAAAAAATTTATCAACAATTCCTGTCAGTGTCAGTCCCCATCAATCATTAAATATATCAAAAGGTGTTATCACTTGTGGGGAAATATTTAACCTCCCAGTGGATTTAATTACTAATGAATTGAAATCCCAAGGTGTCACCCATGTCCACCGTATTACTATCCGAAGAGATGGCAATATTCTTGAAACAAAGCATCATATTCTAACTTTTAAAACACCAAAATTACCAGAATTCATCTATGCAGGGTATATAAAATTACCTGTCAGACCATATATTCCCAATCCCTTGAGATGTTTTAACTGTCAACGTTATGGTCACTCTAAAGCAAATTGCCGCGGGACACTAACTTGTGCCCGCTGTGCTGCTAAAGACCACGATAGTCAACAGTGTTCTGCAGCCGAAAAGTGCGTGAACTGTGGTGGCAGTCATGCATCATATTCTAGAGTATGCGAACGCTGGCAACTTGAAAAGAAAATAATAACTCTTAAAATAAAAGAAAACATTTCATATCCTGAAGCTAGGCGGAAAATTTTAGCACAAACGCCTACTCCAGGTCTGAGCTGTGCATCTGCTCTGCAAAAATCCTTTTGTGTTAATTGTTTGTGTCCGAATTGCACCAAAACTGCCAACCGCACTAAAATAACTAACAAAACATCCGATTATGATACAGAACAATCCGTAAATAGCACATCTGACACTGGCATACCAGTTAAACCCAATCTAAAAAATAAGCTACAAAAATCACTGAAGCTAAAACTTGCAAAGCGTGGTCAAACGCAGAAAAAACTATCTGCGAAATTAAAAAAATCATCCTCCAAAAACTCGCATTAGGACTTGCGGCTCGGGGTAAAGCCCACAAGGATTTGACATCCGTATTTGGTGGCATATTAAATACTCCCGATCTGAAGCTGCATCCTTCAGAGGATGAAAATGAATTTGAAATGAGTTACGACATTTCTGCAACACCTGTCGTTGCTCCTGATAATTCTTCTCCAAAACAACTCTCTTAATGGGTACCTTCGTTTCTTGGAATTGTCGCGGCATGCGTTCCAAACTTCACGATATAAAGACTATTATCAACTCCTTTCATCCTGTTTGTTTTTGTTTTCAGGAAACATTCATGACTCCCAATACCCCTCAGGGGCTCACCTACTATAGGTGAGTACGGGTGTCCCAATCCCGAGGTTCCCAGGGATCTTTACTCCCTTCATGTTTAAACTCCCCTATGCCTTCTGCTTTCTGCTGTTTTTTCCTTCCCTCGACGGCAAGCGAGGGAGCTCTCCATGAGAAGCTGTCGCCGCTCTGTTTGCTTCTTGCTTCTCATGGACAGCCAAAACCCCACGTGTTGGCCGTGCGTGGCGACCCATTAGAAAGACGGATGGTGCACTGTGGTCCCCTGTGCATCAATCGGCTGGTAGCTGGTCACCTTAGTGGCTAGTCTGCTTGGGATCAAGCGAAGGGGTTACTCCTTGGGCTTCGCGTTAAGGGTGGTCACTGTCCCCGGGGGTAACTCCGAGCGTATAGGTTCCGGCTAGCACTAGGGTAAGTGCCGAGGCTGGAAATGGCCAGAGCCGGTGGCTGCCTTCCCTTGTTGGGCTCCGTGGTGGGCGGTGCCGTCGGGCCCGAATCTTCTTTAATATCGTATGGCTCCTCCTAAAAAGGCTCCCTTCAGTGGGCAACAAAGAACAACGAAACTATCCCAAAATCTTATAATATTTGACTCCTTTTTTGTAATTAAAAGAATATCAGATAACGAATCTTTCAACTCAGTTTCCCCTTTCCTTGTTCAGAAGGCTATCTCTGCAACAGTTGGCGAGGTCTCCTCAATTCGCAAAATGCGTTCAGGGGATTTGCTGGTGCAGGTTAATACTAAGAAGCAATCGCACCAAATTTTAAAGTTAAAAGCGCTGGCCACAATACCTGTTTCTGTCCAACCACATGTAGCATTGAATTATTCAAAGGGCGTGATCACTTGCGGCGAATTATTTAATGTGCCGCTTGAAGAAATATTGAAGGAATTACAGGGACAAGGAGTGACACATGTACGCCGCATAACTATTCGGCGGGATGGACAACTCCTTGATACTAAGCATCTTATACTAACGTTTCATTCTCCTAAACTACCAGAATATATCTATGCCGGGTATATGAAACTTCCAGTGAGGCAATACATTCCAAACCCCTTAAGATGTTTCCAGTGTCAGCGTTTCGGCCACTCAAAGGTAAATTGCCGCGGGACTATCACATGCGCCCGCTGCGCTGAGAAAGGTCATGACAGCCAGCAGTGTACCGCACAAGAAAAGTGTGTGAACTGCGATGGCGCACATTCATCTTTTTGACGGGCATGCAAACGATGGACTCTCGAGAAGCAAATCATAACACTTAAAATAAAGGAAAGCATATCTTATCCTGAAGCTAGACGAAAGGTCTTAGCTGAAACTCCAACGCCAGGCTTAAGCTATGCATCTGCCGTCCAAAAAACATTTTGTGCGAATTGCTCATGTCCAAACTGTATCAAAAGTAAGCCTCAAACCAATCCACCTGAGAAAACTTCCGACTCTGACACTGAAAAATCAACAGTAAGTGCTCCTGAAACTTGCAAACCGGAAACAAATAAACATAAAGTCAAATCTAG
>JAPMOR010118708.1:289411-317005 GCA_026543865.1 Argiope aurantia | reverse complement strand
ATCCTGTGTTCCGATATACTTAATCTGAAACGCATTTTAAGATGCAATTATAAAAGGGACTTCGTAAAGATGCTTTGAAATTCTTCAAATTATGAATAATTTGCTTGTATAAATTTTATTCGATGGTTTTTAACAATCGCCTTGTCGTTTAAAATTATTGTATTGATATATAGATATTTAATTGAGTATGAATAGTAGTTTATCATTTCAGGATGAAATTTCTTGATCGAAAAAAATCATGCTGGAAAATGATTGGACATTTGAGTCTAAATGAAGCAATTTTCATATTTTAATAAAATAGTTTTTTTAGGAACGAAAGAGAAATGTGAAATTTTAGTTATAAACCGAAGTCTATAAAAATCCTTCTTTTCTTTTAGTGATTAATTTTTGATTTGCGATAAGTTTTTTTATATCTTTGTAATGTTACATAATATGAATTTCAAAATGAAGTATGAATTAGGTGTAAAATAGCGTTTCATGCTTTGGTGTTTATCGTTAGCTAAAAATAATGGATATAATGTGAAATAGTTTAATATTTCAATATTTGAAAGCATAAGAAGATGGATTTCTCGGAAATTAAGTGTAACTAAAATTCCCCACAAGGATATTTTGATAGGTAACTACACTATAGATATTAAATTTGTATTCCGAATTTTATTGATCTAACACTCTTCGTTTTATAATTATCATGTTAGCTTGTTTTCGAACAACCGGACAGACAGACTTGCTCAGAACGGATTTTACTCAAAACTTGATAGAAATCTATAAATTTGATGTAAAAAATCGTTTAATACGTTTCATCCTTCTAGCTCGAAGCGTTTTTGAGTTATTTTTGTCACAGTTATATAGACGAAAGACCGTAATGCCAAAAATGTGTTTTCCGAACTCAAGGTATAACACGTGGAAATTCCGCAAAATTTCGAGTTTGAATTTTTTTTAACGATTGCAATATTTTTTCCATATTTCGTAAACGCGAAATAAAAAAAATTACGAAAACATTAATATTTTTCCTTCTCATAATACTGTTTACGAAAACTGAAACCAATTTTTTTACGTCGCAATATATACTGAGTTATTTAAAACAGGAATACGTTATATAAGAATCAATTGTAATATATTAAAGGAATTATTAAAAACAGCACATAATGCTATTTATTAGGATTTTTTTTAACTTCCAGAAACTCAAAATGCTTAACGAGGGAGCTTTTTTCTCAGAGACATTTCGCGCCAAATGGATGGTAGACCCACTTTTTGGATGGAAAAAGAAAGCACTAGTAATTGCCTTTTAATTCGTTTCCGAAACACACGTTTAATTAACATTTAGACGATTAAAGTTCGTCGAGCCCCGAGGGTGACGTGGGATTGCATCGGGAGGTCAGGCCGACGCTCGATTCAGGTTACCGAACAAAGCAGTTCTCAGAATCGCTCTGCTTTCCGCAGCTCGCCGCTTCCCCACGTAGAAGCGCTCAATCATTTTGCAAACAATGCTTTGAATTTTATGGAGGCCTACTTCTCGGTTTTTCTCTCATTTGCTGGAAGAAGAGGAAAAAATAAAAATTTTTAAAAAATGATCCTGTCTTTCTGAAAGACGCTCTGAAACCTTGTTCAATCGCTTTGCTTAGGAGTGCTCTCGTTCGATCACTGTGCAAGTCTTCGAGTGACGTTTCGAGCCACGAGAATGAGTAGTCGCGCATTATGATCTTTCACTTAAATGCATGTTATCTTATCTTTGGCTACTGTATTACTACCTCCTATGTAATCTGCCCAGCCAGATTCTGCCCAAAGTCACCATTTGTGATGGATTGATTTGATTCCTTCTACACAGTGCTCCAGAGCTTCGGTTGGTTGGATAATTGATATAAATAGCGCAAGAGCCTGTTTAGATTATACTGCGCCAAACATATAGTGAAAATGTTGTTGTTTCTTATGGCACTTGTCACGGACAAGCCCCGCTGTTCAGAGACAGCCGATTTAAGCCTGAGGGGGAGCGTCTCTTGTTTTTATAATAGCGCCAACTAGGGCCAAGAGTACGACTTAGCTACTCACGCATCACTCATTCGCTTGCACAACCCCTTTTTACAGGAGGGCACATTCACACATCTCACAGATAGAGCAACGAAAGAACAACCATGCCCATACCGGGACTCGAACCCGGGACTCCCAGATCACGAGGAAGACGCGCCACCCCATGCCAGGACGCCGGCATAGTGAAAATGGGTAACGATGATAAACTCTACCTGATAAAATTTCAAATATAAAGGAATAAATGTGGTATATTCTTCGAGAAAAGTTTTGTATAGGAAAGATAAAACGCAGTGTAAGAATTGGGAAACGAAATTTGTAAAAGCAACATTCATAAATAAGCATGCCTTAAAAATTAAAACAAAAAAAAATGAAGAATCAGTGAAGGAAAAGAAGTTAATGTTATTTGTTTTTGTACTTTGTCGGAATAATGTGCTTCAGAAGCTCAGTATATCCTTAGAACGCAGAGGAGGAATATGGTCTCTTCAGACATGTCGTCTAGCTCTTCACTCGTATTGTATTCCAATACGTCATCCGACGAGGTTGAAGTACTCATATCTGCACTAGCATCAGATTGCGATATTGAGATGTTTTCTTTTGATAACTCCAGAATTATCACAAACCAAAGAGGTAGATTTGTTGCCACTTTCTGTATACTGTAGCAGTTACATTACATTTATCTTCTCTTTTGGATACTAGATGGCCATACCTGATTGGGCCATCCCATATGTCATTCCATAGTGCATTGCGATTGTAATGAGAAGGAGATGTGACGCTGAACTGTGCAGCGCGCGCGTGAATGTCTTGTCTTTGTAATTGTTTAGTGTGTGAATGTGATTATTAAAGAAATGTTTCCAACAACATTCGTCCTGTTGCGTCTTGCACAGATCATAATAATCCACATACCACCACAATACGTATTTTTCATTTTTGCTGCTTTTATTACAGAACCACTATTTATTTTGTTATTCTTTTAAGAGCTTCGGAAGGCGCTACAGTTTTTAACAAGATGGAAGGAAGGATGGAGGTTTGTTTGTGTATGCTCCTGAATGGGTTTTTAACTTGTACCGGGTTAACAAAATCAAAACACGAATATCAGTGTTGTGTATCGTCAGTGTTTTGTACAACTTGTATCCAGTAATGTGATGCAAGCACAACTGAAGTATAGTAGCATAGCTAAAGTAGTTCCACGTCTGTTGATGGCTTGAATGAAAGTGTTCATCATTTCAAGAATCTCTAGTCGAATTCCGATCTTTATTGTTATGATTTTCTTAAAGAGAAAAGGGAACAATTTCATATATTCGCTACTGAGCGTTCCGAGTATTCTTACGGCGATTGGCCGTTCCATCCGAATCATCAAAAAATATGGCGTAGCTTCAGAAATTCTATAATTTCCACATCACTGGAAACAAATTTTGCACAAGGTTGGCAACGTCCTTGAAGGAATATAAAACATTTAAAACTAATGTAGCGTATAAAAATTAAAAAAATAATGTAGATGTTCATTTACTTAAATAATAGCCACTAAAAAAAATACTTCCATCTCCTGAGAGTTAGCATTGTGCATTAAACATTCATCGTATGAGCATAAATTGATTCTATTGTTATGGTAAGAATTTGGAAACAACTTGGTATTATCATTTGAATGGGAGACTGGACTGATTAATTCCTTTGTTAAATTAACGTCCAATAAAAAAACCTTGCTTATTGTCCTTGTGCAGACTTTGATGGCCATGGTCAACGGCAGGAGTGGGCGAACTTTTCAGGGTTCGGGCTACTTCTAATTTTTTCAAGATGTTACGGTCCACCCAGGGGCGTAGATCTACAATATTTATTGCAACTTAATAATAAATAAAGAATTTACCTATATAACTACAGACATAAAAATAATTGTCAAAAATATAATAATATCAAATGATGCATTTAATATAAAAAAATCAAAATACATTTAAAAAATAAATTATTTTCATCTAAAGTTAGTTGTGCTAATTATAATTAGTGGATGGTTTAGACTGCATAGTGTCCGCCAGTATCTCGGTATATAGTTACTAACTGCTAATCTTGCACTGTGGATTCTAAGTAGTCGTCTGTGAGGCGGAAACGATACGTTGTCTTAATTATAATCATCGTTGAAAATGCAGATTCACACAGGTAGGTAGAACTAAAGAACAATGTTAAATGATATGCAACCTTTTTTTTTTTTTTAATTGGGTTGCAACCATTAGGTTTCAAAAGTTATTCTTAGGTTCTGAACAACCTGTTTTAAAATTATGACATTTTGAAGGAGAAAAACTTCGTTTTTCTCAAGAGATAAAGAAATACAATGTTTCATAAATGTGTCTCTTTTAATATGTGCGGGGCCGCAGTGGCCTGGTGGTAAGGTCTCGGCTTCAGAACCGGAGGGTTTCAGGTTCGAGACCCGATTCCACCGAAGAACCGTCGTGTAAGGGGGTCTGTTGCACGTTAAATCCGTCATGACCAAATGTCCTCCCGCTGGTGTGGCGTGGTGTGGAGAGGGGGGTGCCAGCTCAGGTGTCGTCCTCGTCATCTGACCGCGGTTCAAAATTACGAGGTCCATCCCAAAATAGCCTTAGTGTTGCTTTAAAACGGAACGTTAATATATAACTAACTAACTTTAATATGTGCGTCTTAGGTCTTAATAAAGGTGATCACTTTAAAATATCTTATGGGTCCACCGGTCGATCGCGTTCGATTTAAGGCTCACCCTGGTCAACGGATAACGCATATGAAATTGAAATGTGTGAAATTTGTACCATTCAGAATTCACAATTCATTCCTAATAGCTTTCACCTAGTTTCAAGTTTCAACTAATTTTTCTGGTATGCCATTCTAAAAAAAATCAAATATAAGCACATATAAAATCAAAAATTTGGAGGAGAGGCACAAAAAGAGAGCAACATTAATGAATTGATATACTAGTTTAATGCTAATTTTGAAATCTAGTGTCTACTCATAATAAAGGAACTTTTAATTTTGGAACATATTTCATTAACATGGATGATATCAGACTTCGCCTCACACCTGACGGAACTTTTTTAGTGAATTCATTGTTGTCTCTTGTCTATGGACTGAGTTTCTGCCCATAGCCATCAATGTTTCTAAAGCAGATCAGCTAAATTCTTGAGTTATTGAAAGAAAGGATGGTTTATTTCAGGAATACAATGCAATTTATCCAAAGAAATGTTATACGAAGGAAAACTTCCATTCACGTTGACTGGTCTCAAAGCAATTTTTTTTATTAAAGATATCATTTTTGTCAGAATTTGTTCATTATAGAAATTCTTGATCTACCAGCATCATATTTGAAATTCCAAATAAGAGACAGAGCTTGACCATCTGAAAACGCAAGTGCAAATTATTTATTCTTAGGTTACTCCTGCAGCAATTTATGGATATAATTTAATAACGCGCAAATCAAATATTGCTCTGCTATTTTATATTGCCATGGTCAAAATTCTAATTGGAAAAAAGAATAATAATTTGCCACAACTTTTTTTCAGGATTATATTCAGTCTTTCCCTCCAAAAAAAATTCGGATTAAAGATAGAAACCCCCAGATACAAACCAATGGCCATTTCGTGTTTCGGTTCAATTGAAAATGCTGCAAGTGGGAGAAACCGATCTAATATTTATCCCGCACTTGAATCGGAGTTCTCGAGTAACAATTAATTGAGGAAATCACGGATAATATTCTCACAGCAATATTCCCTCTAAGTTTCAAGGACAGCATTCGTGATCTTGTACTAGCTGATTCTAATTTCTGTTATTGTTTTTCTTCTCTTGATTAATGGTGAAATAATAAAAGAAATGAAAAACCTCCAACTTCGTTACTTCGAGAATAGAGATGGATTACTGCCGGTTCTAAAGTATTTGCAAGGAAAATTTCAGTGATTTAACCGTGATTTAAACGTGAATCATGTAGGATTCATTTAGTCATATGGAGAATTGAAACAAAGTTTATTGCACTTCTTTACCAACAAACATTTACATAAAAGTCACATTAATACAATAATATCGGCCGATATTTTGTGAAATTACAATTCACGTGATAAACTGATAAAAAATAGTTAGAAAAGACAAAAAGATTGATTAGCTTTTTGTCAATTTCTTTACTTAAAATCTTTCAACAATATAAGGATTTTATGTTGGATTATTTGTTCCTTGGATTCCTGGAATCGATAAAAATAATGCAGACATAAAATAAAAAAAAATATAAATGAAAAATTTTGCATTCTTTATTATCATGTGATTAAAGAGTAGAGTTCAACAAGTCGTTTTAGTATTTAATGCTAGTTTTAGATCCTTATCTGCTGTTTTTCTTGTGGCATGTTAATGTTTGGTCCTAAAGTTTTTATGATCTTATTTTTATAACCCTTTTGAGATTTAGGAGTCGTAACATGTCAATTACGAGTGATTTGTATTATCAAAATGATTTTCAAAGTGAAGACTATGAATTTCCAGAAAAGTCTGTGGAAATACAAGCCATCATCAACAATTAAAGTATTGGGTTGTTCGGAAAGTAATTTCGTTTTTTTTAGTGGAAATGAAAGACAGTTTTCGTATAATAAACAAATACTTTATTAAATTATATATTGGCCGTTCTGGTCCAACACCTTTTGCCATCTTTCTGGTAGTAGCATCATTCCACGCACATAAACTTTTGGTCTTTGCTGCCAAAAAACGGATCGAGGTGGTTTTTGACCTCCTCATTTGAGGAGAAGGTTTTACCGTCTAAAAAATTGAGCGAACCAGTTCTGGCACTGGCGTACTGTCAACACACCTTCTCCATACACATCGGTCCATTTCTTTCTGGCTTGAACAGCATTTTGACCCTTTCTGTAGTAAAACAGTAAGATATGTCGAAAATGCTGCTTATCGCTCTCCATATTGAAAAGGGCACCAACCAAAAACTACTGCGTAGAATTCATTGCAATCTTTCACACATAAGCCTTGCTATATGAGCTCTCAAAGCATATAAAAATTATACGGCTTAAATGTGAAGTTGGGTGCAAAAAAAATACAATTAAATCCTCTGTCGGGAAAAAACGAAATTACTTTCCGAACAACCCAATATATCATTTATGTACAGTTAGCTACAGAACTGCTTCAGCCTCTTTTTCAGCATCACGTGTTCTACAGAAATTAATACAGATAAACATTCAAATATTTCATGATTCTCGAAATTATTGTTGCATAATTGCTATATAGCAGACCTTTTATTTGGAATTGATATTGTGAAAGAAGCAGAAAGCTGTGCTTCTCGAATAGCAAAATGTGCTTTAGTCTGGAGTTTCGATCTACATAAAAGACATAGCGATAAAAATGATAAGACTGGCATAGCGATAAGAAATCGTCCTAGAAAGAGCAATAAAAATAGAATTTTGAAAATATTTTGGTTGCTCGGCTAAGAAGTCAACATGGTGGATGAAAATTTGTATGGATTGTTTTTTATCACTTTTCGTTGAAACTGTTTGAGAAAAATTGATTATTAATATTGTGCAAGACTTAAGTGTTAGGATAATACTGTGAATACATAAGTTTTGAAACATTGATTTGTTTTATTATTTCAATTTTTACACACCCTATAAAAATAAAGAAAAAAATACTTTTTAACATTTATCAAACTTGTGGAAAAGCCTTTTTAAACGATTGGAATGTTAAAGAGATTTACACAAATTTTGCAACATAGTATAAATATTTCCTCGTATTGCTTATTATAATTCTTACTTTAAAAAAAAATGTGTAGTTGTTTTAGTTTGAGGAATTTATTAAAAAAAACCGGTTTGTTAAAAAGAAATATTTACCTAGAGAAATTTATCAGAAGAAATATTCGTATAAATACTTTTGGCAAAAATGAATTTGGGACTAATATTAAAATTTTATTAAATATCAACTCTAATTTTAAAAAAATATTTATTTTCTTCGCCAAAATTATTCATATAATAACTTATTGAATTATCGTACTTTCAAAATCCATAAATTTTAATTAAGTAAACAATCTAAATTGGACACTGAAAAATTCTTTAATAATTGATTTATTGATTTCGTTTTCTATAGCGTATGTAATTCAGTTAACCAAAAAATATCGCCCAATATTCACATTTAATAATAATTATTTTCACTTTTATGACTATTATTATATTAATAATAAAACCAATAAATTAATAATTAAAACAATTAAAAAATCGCTCATCCCCAGTCATTAGTTTGATTTCGGCAATTTTTGTTTCAAATGAAAATTTCTGTCCCCTGGGTATATCATCAACGGTTGTTTGCCCTCCTTTGCTCTTCATGTTAAAAAAAAAAAATTGGAAAATATCATGGTATATTGCTTATATGAAAAGCCCACGGCAGAGTTCGCCAGCCCCAATTGCTGGACTGATTTCGAAAGTTTTCATTTCATATAAAAATTCATGATTTCTTCATTTGACATAAATATTTATAAAAAATTCCACCATTTTCCATTATTATATAAATTATATTCCCCATTATTATATTAAAAAATTCCCACTTTTCAGAAGTAAATAATACAACACTATCTCACTGCAATTGTCTGTAAGAAAATCCCATGACAGAATTCTCAGCCACAACCATTGTACAATTTTCTTTTTTTTTAAAAATGAATGCTTATGACCATTTGATATTTCATTTATAGTCTTCTCCATTTTCCTCTTTATTCCAAGGGATGTCGCAAAAAAGAAAACTTTGACACAGCCTTCAGCTTCAACAACTCGACCGATTTTGCCAATTTAACAATTTTATCACTTTAAGATATAGCCAACCAATCTGAATGTTCTATCGTTATTGTGCAATTTCTACCTATATCATTGCAATTATACTTTTATTATGTCTTTATTGCGATAATATATAGTTCATTAACGTTATGTGATATGACTAAATTAATCTTATTAATACAAGCCTCCTTCGACAACTTCTTTAATCGTATTAATACAGTCATATTAATACCATTAACGTCAGCTTTTACAATAGAGTCAACATACTCTATTTTATTTTATTTATTTATTTATTTGAGAGAAACCTTTTCTTTTGTGTTTGTTTTTCCATAGTTACGTTATTTTATCCATATTTTTTATTAAGAATATGGTCGGGATAGTGCAAATGCTATACAAAATATTAACAACAGCAAAACTAATCGTATGATTTTAACCTTTAAGTTGTAGAACAAACATTTAATGAATGGAACTCTTTCCAAAACCTATGGTTGCCAAACTAGTTTTCGGTTTCATTTTAGCACGAAGTTTTTCACAAAAGTAGAATTTTTTGTTTATTCATAAATATTCATGTAGCCATTGTTTAAAATTCATTATAACTGACTGATTCCAGTTTCACACTTTGTAAAATAAATAATTCAAAAATTGTATTTGAATTAATTGCATTCGTATAAAAGGGTGCGTGTGGTCTCCCCCAAACTTTCTTGTTTCATTAAAAGTGAATTTGTGTTTTAGCCCGATACAAATACAACCAACCGACTGAAGCCGAAATTTGAATTTGTATTTTTGCCCGATACAAATACAACCAACCGACTGAAACCGAAATTTGAATTTGTATTTTAGCCCGATACAAATACAATCAACCGACTAAAACCGAAATTTTTTACAGAACTTCAACTGCAGTGACAAATTTGATATATTTTAAGTCATTGCATTTTTGAGTTTTGTTTCTTAAAGAAGAGACCTAGAGACGTTCGATCAAAGTTGCCAAATTTGTTGAATTTGGCTCAACATTTGAGATATCTGTATTGAATTTCGAATGATATCACCATTATGAAGTTTGGTATTTATGATCTCCATATTAAATATTAAATGCATATCTCCATATTGAAACGTCTTAAAATGTCTTCCACAATGAAGAATCAACTTGTTTAAGAAAATTCCATCGTTTTAACTACAAAAATATTTGTTTTAATCAACTCCGAAGAACACTGAGAGTATGAGAACGCCACTGAGAATCAGAATAAAATGCAAGCAAAGCGACAGAAAGTAAAAATGTTCTGTGTCACAGTTACAGTTATTCTGATGTTTAAATAGAAATGATAATAATACAGTTAACAATGAAAAATTGGCAAATAAAATTTATACAGTCAAACAGTTAACAAATTAAAATGAGTTTTTCAATTCTGTTGTTGCCACTCCGCTATATCTACATATAGATGTTAAATCTAGGAACCAAATTTTACTCAAATAGCTCTCTTCATTTTTTTAACGTGTATTCGAACAGCCGGACAGACAAACCTCCTCAAAATTTAGTGTAAAGACCTGTTTCCCGAATTTTGTCAAGAACAAAGAGTTTTTGGAGTCATCTTTGTCACAGACAGGCATTTTCTAAATATATTTTTAAAACTCAGGGATCTCTAAAATGAAATCTTGAGTTTCGGATTTTTTGAGATTACAATGCCCCCCATATAAGAGAAAGTAAATAACTCTAAGTAAAATACGATATGCTAAATTGTCATGCATTTTTCGAAATTATCACGTAATGAAAAAGAAATGTTAACAAAAATGATTGAGTGTTGATATCTGAAGGATTTCTAATGAGTTCCACATGCCTCTAAATGCTACCCCCGATTTGTACAGAGAAACACTACACGATTACCCGCCGGCATTCCTAATTCTGATTAAAAAACAAATGGTTCTCCAACACAATTTAGAATTAAATTTTGAAATCCAATCTAGATTCCAACCTCTCCCCTGCTGATTAGCATTTCGCTGACACATTTAATCGAACGGATGCCTATTGTTCAAGCAGTTGTTATTCTTCAAACTAATCATTAAAAATAACCTGCAATTTAGCGAGAGACATTAAACCTTCTTGGTTTCCATGCGACTTTACTTAAGTCCCTTTAATGACAAGGGCTTGAAAGTCAAAAACTAATTGAGATACTGGACTACACCCTCAGGATACTTCAAGATGTATTTCTGACCAGACTGATCAGGCTTCTGTTGTCCTAAAAATTAAAATATATGAGCAAATATGGGTGGGATAAGTTTAAATTAAAGTACTAATGGTTAGATGAAAGCCAAGATAAACTAACCAGTATCCTTAATACTTTGTGTCCTTAAATTTCCCAATTGAGTGGTGGCGATGGCTAAGCAAAAAGAGGAACGAAAGATTCCAGGACAAATCATTCAGTTCTCTTAATATATTTATTTTTAAATATTATACCATCCACTAAGCTCTCTCGAACTAGGATCAGTATTAGATTTTTAGTTATAATAACGTCCCAATTTTTTAAAGCAACACTGGGACTATTTTGGAACGGACCTCGTGGTTTTCAACCGTGGTCAGATGATGAGGACGGCATCTAGTCAGGCACTCCCTCTCCAAACTTCCACACCACAGCAGCGGGAGGACGTTTGCCCCCGATGGATTTAGCGTGCACCAGACACTCGTGTAACGGTTCTTCGGTAGAACTGAAACTCTCCAGTTCTGAATCCAAACCTTACCACCAAGCCACCACTGCTCCACGCATGAAAAGGAACGAAAGGGCAAATCATTTAGCTTTCTTAATATATTTATTTTAAGGATTGTTATCCAGTCTCTAGGACTAGGATCAGGAAGTCCTTTATAGATTTGGGTGAAGGTGGATTAATAAGTAGGAAGACAGATTCAAATGAATATTCTTTAATTTTTTGCATTTGGATGTCTCCTCTCACGCACCATTCAAGACGGTCAATTTGCATTATTTTGACGTTTTATTTATTTGTTTTTAAGTTTTTATTGATAAAAATTTCTACAGAATAGCAAAAAGCTTTAGTTTAATTTTTCAGAGCAGTAAATTAATCCTTGTATTAGGTGAATTATTAAGCATTGAATTACTTCTAAATGCAAAGGTTAACACTAATAGAAATGAATGTGTATTTGTCGGTTACCTACAGAACAGTCGACATAATCAAGAATTACCAAATATAGCACAGATACATTTGGATGTTGAAGTTGCGTATCTCAGAACCATTTTTTTTTTTTTTTTGAAACTTTGATTCAAAATTTTTTATTGTTTAAAAATTAAACCGAATGTCGATGTTTTTGTGTAACAACTTCCGAAAGAAATATCGCACAACAATTATTTTTATGCTACTTGGTATAAATATTGATGCTTCTATCGATACTGGGTTTTTTTACGATGTTTAGTCGCAGTTTTGTAATTTCTTTTATTTATAGCAATCTGCGGTCAAAGTCAAAAAAGAAAGTTTTAAGTCCACATGAATCCCACGTGAGACGAAGAAGAGAAATTTTTTTTTAAAGAAGTCTGCAGAAGGTAAGGGGCATACAGGGGACATTTTGTGGTTCACTATCTGCAAATAGAAGTTTTTTAATATAAAAATTGATTTTTTTATACGAATCTATCTATTGATAACAAAATTCATAATAAATGAGTTTTGTGAGATTTTAAATCAAATATTTAGTTTCGTTTCTCAAACTTTAAGCTGAACTAATCTTTCAATTAATTCAATTACGAAATCAGCAATAGAGTGGAACATATAATGAAGCATTAAATTAAAATAATATTTAAATAGTTTACGAACAAATAAAAGCTTTATTTTATAAATGTGTAAATATGTAAGAATTTTTTAATTGCACAAGAGTTAAGTGTGCTCGACGTTTATACAGGTCAATTCAAATCTTTATTTTAGCGCAGTCACTGTGTAATTTTTCATTTAAATAAAATAAAATATTATTTGCTTTATTATGATTCTTGCAAAATTTACTATGCAACCACTTGTATTGCATTCAATGTGTATATACGTCATTGCTCGGCTTTAAAAAAAGGGAGTTGAGGGACTTTAAAAAATAAATTTAGCAATTAACGCGTTAATATTATTTGACTCTAATATAGTTTAATATGTAAGATTATTCGCATTTTTTATTTCAAATAATAATGTTTTTTATTCGTTTTTACTTGATGTAAAATTGTATTTCAAACTGCATCAATAAAGTAACAGGAAACTTAAATCAATATGTGAAAAATAATATTGGATAACTTCATTCATTTACAGTTCTGACATCTGTAGATTTAATTTACCTACATTCTAAACACTGGACATGATTGA
Source organism: Argiope aurantia (assembly GCA_026543865.1). NCBI lineage: Eukaryota > Metazoa > Arthropoda > Arachnida > Araneae > Araneidae > Argiope > Argiope aurantia. The sequence goes on along the minus strand of JAPMOR010118708.1, from coordinate 303,893 downwards.
TGTACTCTGAAGATTATCAGTTTTTAATTTTTAATGCTTTGCATAGTATAGTCGGATTAATGCACAAAACAATCTCATTCATTTTCGGTATTGATGTTAATTTTCTGGAAATCATTTAAAAGTTAATATTTTTTATTTTTTATGCAGTTTACTTGGCTTATCGTGCTCAGAAATAACGATCCCCTATGTACAGAAACTTCAAATGAAAATTATTTTGTTGGATAGTTATAACTTGAAATTATTAACATAAAATATAACAATATTGATTATTGTAAATAACTTTTGAAATTTACAACAATAATTAGATGGGTGAACCAGTTGGTCGCGAAGTTGGTTAATAATGGAATATAAATATAGCAATAAAATAAAAATAATAACAAAATAATCTTTTATGCTAGAATATTTATTGTATATAATAAAAATTGTTTCATTTAATCTTCTTGTACATAAATCAAGAATTCGAAAATTGGAGACGTTTATAGTTTCAAAAATCGAAAGTATTATCTCTTCCAGTCAGAATAAAGTTATCTCTGTTTTAAAATGAGGTAAAAAAAAAGTAGTGTTGTAATGTTTAAACATTCAGATTTTCTAGAATGAGATCAGTAATAATTATCTAAGTATTTTTTTTTCCAACTAAGAGTTTTTGCAGTTATTTTAATCATTATTTTTTATTTTTTAAATATTTTTTATCGCAATTTAAAATTTATTATTGAAAAAAATTACTCATTTTTTAAAATTCTAAAAGTATTTACTGTTTAGTAATGGATTTACCATGCACCATTTTCTTTAATTTCCGTAATATTAGATTTAAAAAAAATATTTTATCTTTAATCATGAATGATAATTACTCTTAATGATAATTACACTTGATGCGATTTACATTTTTATGAAGAGACAATGCTCTTTTTCAACATACTATTCAATAAAAGCATTATCGCTTCATTGAATCTAAACGAACTAAAATTAAATTATGTATTTTTATTGATCATGAAAAGAGCAATGCATGTTGAAAACATATTTCCAAAGTTGATATTTATTCATTTAATTTCGTAACGATAGAAAAATAGCGATTGTATGATTTAAAAATTACTTTCACATATAGAAATATTTGTGGAAAATTTCAGACAAATACATAATTTTGAGAAAAGAATCGAATGCAAATTTCATTTATTTAGTGCGTTCCATATTTTACTTATCCTGTTCGCTCACACTCGGAGTAACGGATTCAAAAATTAGGTTCCAAAGTTCGTTTATTTCCAAACTCATCAGAAACACTTAAGGAACCGGAATTCATCCAAATATGGAGGATTAATTTTTTATGACTATGAGATGCTTTTTCCTTACATATTTAATGAGCTAAAAATTAGTAATACAATCTGGAACTAAATGTTTTTTAATCACGTTTTATTTTAAAAATAAATTTTTTCATGTTAAAACTTTTATTCAGTTTTTTTTAAATTAAATACCCCCATTTGCAAAAATTTAATTAATTAATTAAATATTAAGCCTTTACTTACTAAACTATTTTGCCATCAATTTTTCAAATTTATTTTTGAACCATAACTTAAGTTTTGATACAGAAAAAAAACCCAGAAAGAAGAAGAAAAGAATTTAAAATTAATTAAAATAATTTAATTAATTAAATTAATTATAAAAGATTTTTAATGTTATTTTTTAGATTATATCTACTGCTTTCTATAGGAAAGAAGTTCTTCGTTTTCTTTCAAATACTGTTAGAAAAAATAGTCGTAGTGTGAAGATATCAGCCGGATTTAAATGGTAGTTTAAAGTACCGTTGGTAAATAAGGGGTGAATTAAGTTCTCAAAATATTATAATTTATTTCCAACTATACGAAATTTCTCAATTTTAGAGCACTAAGAATTGAATGAAATACCAATTGTGAGATTCCCTCTTCAGAAACATGAAGCATGTCAAGTGAAATTAAAGCGTGTAAAAAGCATGCGAGAATCGTGTCTCAGAGCATTATAGAGGCTGTAATGTAATAACATTTCCTACTCTAAAGATCTTAAAGATAACTTAGATATATTAACTAAGCAACTACATGGATAAAATATATCGCCTGCAGAGAAGAATACATTAAGGATGTGGTACATAATCATGATAAAACGTGCAGAAATTTCGAACTATAAAACGGCAACGACGTGAAACTAGCTCTAAAGAGTTGCAAAGATTCTAAAGAAGAAGTACCCGAGCATGCATTGTGATTCTTCATTATTTACGCATTAACTTATGCAATCCAGGTTCATAAATGAACGCATGTTCGGTCATCAGTACAGTTCATTATTTACAGCTAGAGATGACTAAAGATTATGGCAAATTTTCCAAATAATGCTGCCACTATGGTGGCATATTGCTCGTTAACGGGTCATGAGGTAAGAGGATTCATGCGTAAAAACGCATCCTAATTAATTCCTTTGCGCAAGTCCTCTGCATTCCTGAACGCTCCGGTTATCGCTTCAAAGGCCGCGCGTATTCCAAGGCCTCGAGGTGGACACACAAAGGGGCGAGGAGAAGCCTTGCTAATAACCGTTGGGCAACAATTATTTAATTAAGGTCTCATTGTATTGAGTGACCTCTCTTCAGAGGTATTGATTGTGGGGGTCTTTTGCCACTCGTAGGAATGGCCGTCCCAATTACACCTATCTCTTTCTGGTGCGAAAGGTGAGCCGGATTTCTTTTTTTTCAATCGAGATTGTATATTGTTGCAAATTCAATTGTAATTTCTTCATTTGTATATTTTTTAGGACAACTTAACTAAAATATTCTAAACTGGCAAAGAAAAAAAAATTTTTCAACAGGGTTATTTATCTTTATCTCTTTTGATTTTTATGGAACTGAGATTTTTTTTAAAAAGATGAGAGTAACATTATAAGCGGCGAAGATGCATTTGCCATTATATGTCATATTACTAAAAGTAATTCAGTTTGACTGGGTCTGTCTGTCTATCCTGACTGTATTTGCATTCTTTATATTCGGCGCAAGCTTTATAGTAGAAGAAATGAATTATTGTTTCGCTTATACTACAAAAAAAGTGGTTGGATAGATGGATGGATTTGAGTTTTAGTGGCCCAAGTACTTGGCTGAACTGCGCCAGTCGTATATAAAAAAAGTGGTAACGATTGCTGTTATCACTTGAGTTATAAAAAAAACAATGCATGAATTACTATAATCTTCGTAGCTGCATGTGTCCTTACATGCCGTCATATTACTAAAAGTAGCTCAATTTTATTCTAGTGCTCCTGCCATGACTGTATTTGCAGTGGAAAAAAGACCAGCAGGACTGATCTACCCCAAACTGTCTAGAATATTTTGTAATAAATGTGTTTTTCAGAGAATGTCTTACATGGCACAGGTGTACAATACTTTCAAAAATTATACTTTGATGTGAATTTAGCATTTTTGCTGAATCTATCGTGGGATCCTTGGCGAGTTTTTTGGTGATCAATCTCGGACATGCAATTAATATTATCTAAAAATTAAATTTGTGTTTTGTACGTGTTTTTTTTCAACCGATTGAAACAAAAATTTAATACAGACCAACACGTGTAGTCACAAAATCGTATATATTCAAATCACTTCGTTTTTGAGTTACCGCGTTTGCATGTTTCTGAAAGTACAGGTCGATCTTGTACCGAAAGTACAGAAACCCCTTCTTGGATTTTTCCTCAAATTTAACAAGTGTCTACACTATAAATGTTGAATCTGAATGCCTAATTTTATTCATCTAGCTCATTTAGTTTTGTAATTATCGAGTTAAATTGTATTCGAATAGCCAGACACTTTAATTAGATCAAGACTAACATCTAGTATTTGTTTCAGATCAACTTCAGTTAGAATCAACTATTTCTTGCCTGAGAAATGTAATTTCCACAGACAAATGTTGCTTTAATCGAGCATCAGTTCTCAAAACTATCACTTTTGAAAGTTACATTATTCTTAGTATTAAAAGTTCATCATCAGTGGCTCTTTTCTATTTAAGCATGTTGTGACATTTTCAGATATTTCCTATTTTCTACAGCACTGATTTGGATGGTAGTGATGGATATGTTCAATTAATTTTGAATCGCCTACATTCTTCTGAGTATTACTACCTCCTGTAGATATGGCAGATCTTTTCGATGAATTCCAGAAGCCCACTTAATGTCACAAAAGATGAACTAGACCGCAGTACGCAAGTATTGTTAGATGAAAGGTTTAAGGTGTCGAAGGTGCTCAGTTTGAACATGTTTTGCAAACACTACTATTTAAGGATTTTTTAAACTTTTTAAAAATTTAATGTAAGTTAATAAATGCATTACAGTTTCCTGATCCCTCCCTTATAATAACCTATTATAAAAGAAAAAGAAGGAAAGAATCTAAATCAATAAATTTGCCTGACAGTATCTTAATAAATTTTATAGTAAAAGCATTAAATTTTGTATAATTATAGAGGAATGTGAGAAAAGCATTTTACTAAATGGCATTTTTTTAACTACGGGGGCCATATAAATATTTTTTGTAATTTTTATTATTGATTCTTACAGTAATAAAATTGTTGGCATATAATTTCTTACCTTTTTTTAATGAAATTTTGCAACTAAAAGTATAGGTCTAAGTGCAATATTTAGCGAGAAAAATACTTGATTCATTTTTGGGACATCCTGTATATGTACAATACCTAGCCTATATTATTTTCTGAATTCGGTAACCTGACTAAATGCGATTGGATTTGAGCAGTAGGAAGACAGAGAGTAGCAAAATAGCCGAGTTCAAAAATGTATAATCCAGCTCAAAATGCGTGACGATAGTAAGGAAACGTCTGACATTTTCAGTGCCTTATAATTAAGATTAAGATTCTAGACATAAATATTCTAGAGATTCTAGATTCTAGACATAAAGATTCTAAGATTCTAGACATAAATATTCTAGAGATTCTAGATTCTAGACATAAAGATTCTAAGATTCTAGACATAAATATTCTAGAGATTCTAGATTCTAGACATAAAGATAATTAAAATTAAGCGATTTTCTATCTTATAGGAAATAACTTTAGCACTGAAATCTTTCGATACTTACAATTGCTTAGAAATTATGGGCTGAAAAACAATCCTTGACTTCGATTGCCTTTTAACCTCTGCATATTATAACAAGTTGGAAAACTCATATTCTCTCTCTCTCTATCTCTATCTCTAGCTCTCTCTTTTGTTTCAGTCTTTACGAAATCAGAGGTGGAAGGGTCATGAAATTGTCTTTTCGGTATACATTTGAATAAAAGGAATACATCTTCGCTTTCCAGTTCTCTTCCGTTTATTTATTTATTTATTTGCGGTCGATATTTTGGATAATTTTTGTGCACGATTTAATGATCCGTGATGATATTTTAACACTTTTTACGAATATGTAATAACTCTTAAAACGAATTTCCAGTCGATTGCTGAGTCATCACTCGGTTGAATGTTCCATATTCTGGTGGATTAAAATAAATAAATAAATATGAATGCTAAAAATAACGAGCAGTTTCAACCAAAAACTGTCTATGCGTACTTACAGTTCAAGTCGGAACTTGGCAGTCTGCATTTGTGTTGTAGAATTTCACGTAGACAATGTTTGAATCTCTCTAGTTTGGTATAAAGATGCATTAGATGTTAATTAATGCCGCAAGGTTCGTGATTTTTTAAAACTTTGTATTTATTTCAAATTGTATAACTTAAATCCAATTTGAAACATAATCTAGTTTTAATATAAATCTTCTACAAAAGCAAAATACTTTCAAAATCTTATTATTGTACAGGTTTAAAATATTTTCTAGAACTATCGCTTTTTTTAAATTTAATAATATGTGTGAAAGAATGGTTACTTTGCGGTTAAAATTTGGTTTCTTGAGCAGCGGGTTGCATTTTTATTGCTTTTTATATGATTTTTTCTAGTCTAGACGAAGAAAAATTATTCTTTAGGATGTTACACATGTTAAACATTTTGTACGTAATAACAAATTTCCTTACGCATCCATTGAAATAAAATATGAGGACAGAATACAAAGATCAGGTGAAAAACATCGGACCAGGAAAAAAAGTGAATAACGTCTTTATTTACTACATTCTAACTGTTATTTATTTTTATGCGTTTTTTCAACTTTCTTAGTTTGACTGTTGTTTCTGTTGTTGCTTTTTCGGAGGAGTATGGTTATGTTTTCGATTGTTTCACGTTTTGTGAGATGCATGTTAAAATATAAATCAATAGTCTTAAAATACCTAATTGGATCGAACCAGTTAAGCGTAGAATTTCATTTTAATGTATATTAGCTGTAGCTGGATAGAGAATACATATTATTTGCAGCAATAGACATATATCTAGATTATTCATGAAATGGTATTTATAAATTTACTAATCTTAGCACTGGTTGTTACACTGGGCATGGGTCTAGTGCTTGTAAAAGGAGACCTTTAAATTTAGTAATCATGTCTATAAACCTTCATTTGTAAAAAGATTGCTTTTTTTTTTTTTAGTTTCCTAATTGATTATAAGACTCTAAATATTCCAACGAAAAAAATTGCAAAGAATTTGTCATTTCTGAATTTAAATTTTAATTTTTCCATTATTTAAAAAAAAAATAAAAACAGATATCAAATTTTTGGAAAGATCCTTCACTTGACTTTCTCATCTGTTTCAGCAAAATTATTTCTCTTGGAATGAGTGCTTGAAAATTATTTGGCTACGACTCATTATGAAAGAAAACATTCTCAATTGGCATCATAAAAATACTACTTTGAAAATTTCTCCGTTGCTCTTTTTCTGAAAATATGTAAATGAAATTCTTTGATTTCGTCATTTTGATAATTATCGGTGGCATCTTCGAATATTGTCATCAGAAGAAAACGATTTTTATGCCGTTTTAAAATTAAAAAATTAAAAAAAAAACATTTCATAATTCCTGTCAGATCTTCATTTTAAAAATAAAGTTTAATGATATTTATAACATAAATACTCTCATTTCATTTTAACCTCGAAAACATATTTAGAAGAATAATGTACTTAATAGTTTCTTTGAATTTGAGAGGTAATAATAGGTAAATGATTGCTTCTGCAGGAATGTTTTCTCTCAAACTTCTTTGCATTCATTATTTCTCAGTATGACGTGTTTCGTGTTTTCCGTCCTCGTAGAAAGAGGAGAATTGTTTACGAAATTGGTATCCTTTGCTCTGTACTCTAGGCATATTTTTAGTTCAATAGCAGTCTTTTGATTCATCCTAATTCATTTTCAAACGAGTGATGCTTTCTATTTCAATCTAATTCAAAGTAGGAGGTCGATATAGAGATCAGTTTGCCGTCCTTCCTCAGCATTCATGATGTCTTTTTAAATTATATATATTTTCATTCTTATCCATAATTGTCCTTTACTGCATACAAAAAAAAATCCTAATTTTCTGTCATACTAATTATGTCAGAAAAAAGTTTTTTCTGAAATACCCAATAGCCACTGTCACAACCTAATATCTCTTCCAAAAAAGTATTGGTTATGATAATTTTATATTAATAAAAATATATATAAGTATTTTCTTAATAAAAGTGTAACAAAATGTTTAAAAAGAAAATTGTAAACGCTTGCTATCATTATTTTAGGTTATTCGGTTAAAACGTTAGATTCACGTTAAAGATCTATATTTCGTAACTATTGTTCGCCAATGCCATGCAAGAAATTTGTAGCCTTACCCAAAGTCTGTAATTTTAGGCAGGGGAGGAGATAAGGCCTTAATTGGCATATATGTGTGAAGTTTCCGGAGATGTCATTCCAGCTAATTTGAGAATACAATGTCTTTACGGTAAGGCCCCGGCTTGGGAACAAGAATTTCAAGTTCGATGCCGTACACTCTACATTTGACAGCGAGAGTCAAACTTCGAGTTGCTAATGTGTGTAATATCGTGAAAGAGGATATCGACTCACATATCATCGTCCTCTTGTCTCTTCAAAAACTGAACTTTAATGTAACCTAAACAAATAACTTCTGTCTTCTCGGCAAAGGAATTTTTCAAACATAGCCTTAGATTTTGATTATGGATAGAAAAGAAAACACAATTCACATATCAATTCGAGAATTTCGATTCTATCTTTCTGCGTGACAGAAGTATGTTGCTCATTCTTTAGTATTATGTTAATAAATTTGAAGCCGGCATCCTGGCCAAGGGGTATCGCGTCTTCCCCGTGATCTAGGCGTCCCAGGTTCGAGTCCTGGTTGTTCTCTACCCTGTGTTGTATCTGTGAGGCGCGTAAATGAGCCCCCTTGTGAAAAGGGGTTGTGCAAGCGAGTGTGTGCGTGTCTCTTCTTCATATGAGCTAGAAGTCAGACTTCTGCCCTCGGGTGCTCAGGGGTCTTTACCCTCAGAAGCTGCTGTGCAAAAAATAGTCACACGACGAAAAAAAAATTAAGTAATGAAATGCAATTTAGTTGAACAAAAAATTAAAAGCCTTTTTGGTGCAACATAAGGGTAATTTTGAAAGGGATCTGTACTATTGAATTGGGACTAGCTGACAAGGACGATACATAAGTTTGCAACGTCCCACAATATTCCCGAACTACAAGTCAAACTGTTCCGTTCTTGATTAATTCAGTGTGTATCAGCCTTATATATACAGAGTGATTCCGAATTCTGGGTAGTAACTTTAAGAGTTGGTGCAGAGCAATGTAACATTCAATCAATACAGAGGAATATGGTCGTAAGTATATGGCGGGGAGGGGCAAATTAAGAAAATAAGAAATGAAAAGAAAAACGTGTTTGCATATGAATGGCACTTTGGGAGCTATATAGATTGGTCTTGTTGATCATAGCGATCTTCCGATTTAACGACCCTCGATTATTTCATTAAGGGGACGTTTGATTCAACTACGACCGCAGTTGATTCAGATCAGGATCTCGTTGCACTAGTATCTGTAGTTGCTGCACATGCGCGTGAAACACCTGGCATCTGTGAACGTGTATGCAAATCGTTTCACAAACGTTGTCAAGCATGCATCGCTATTGGTGGACGCATTTTTGAATAATTTTTGTAAACACTGCAGTCATAGACGTTGTCAATAAACACTTCATCTTTCCTTTTTCCTCTTCTTTCATGTGTTTGATCTCCTCGTGTCACTTGCAACAAATACATTGTTATGTAACATATGTTTGTTACAATCTTTTGCTTCAATTCTTAAAATCGGTACCATGAATTCGGGCTGATCCTGGATTGTGGATCATTGATGAAATCTGCGTTGTATCAGAAATGTTTCAGTGATAAGATTGGAACATTACACCAGGCAATTGTGGAAGTTTAAATAATTTAGAATGGAAGCATGCATAGAACATTTCATATAATAAAGATCAAACCTTTGACATGGATATCTACTTATTTTATTACCTTTTAAATTCGAACAAAATGGATGTAACTACTCATGCACTAATTGCGCGGTAAAAAATGCAATAAAACTTAATAAATGAGGAGGGCAAAATCTGTTTCCACTTTTATAAGCAAATTTATAGCATAATAAATATAAATTCCATTCCACTCATTTGTTAATCTCGACTTCAGAATCTTAAGAGTTGGCACACACAGATAAACTGAACTTAGAATTAATTGATAAGATTGCCATAATTTTTCGGATTGGCATGAAAAAAAATGTAAGAGAAATATATTAGTGGATTGGATGTTTTTATGATATTATTAAATATGTAAAAGCGCCCTTGACTTAGAGACAAAAAGGAAACGACAAATTAAAGCTTCCTTTTCCTTTGTGATGAGGTAACCTAATAACAAAGGCAACAGCGCGCAAATATTTTAATATTTTAATGAGCTATTCAAGGTTAGTGTGAGAAATTGCGATGTGAATACGGCTCCAGTAATCATCTCTCTAATGAAGATTTGTGTTAAGCTCTGTCACGGCATTCCTCAATAAAATTTAATGACAAGCATATAATTTTCCGGAAATATAAAAACTGTTGCTTATTGCAAAGTAATACAGTGGAGCCTCGATCAGCGAAGATAATTTGTTCCCGCATCTTACTCGTGATTGCGAAACATAGGAATCTATGTTGAGTAAGACAATGCGTTCCATTAAAAAAAGAAATACTCAAACAAATTTATACTAATGTAATTTGTTATTTATAATGCATTCTTTTTTTAACAAGAAAGTTATTTCTCAAGGCATTTGTCTTTGGCTACGCTTCAAAATTTGGCAAAAATGAAGAGCAGCATTATTGTTAAATCAATTTGTAGCTAGCATAGTTATTGCCTTATCAGAATGATATTTCTCAATAAATGATTCAATAATTTCCCATGGAGTGATGGAAAATATACTGTTACGAAATTTCCGGGATTCGTTTGGATAGTGGAAGTTATATGGTGCGGAGAACGCTCAATCAGCAGGTGGCAGTAGAAAAAGGAACAAAGACGTTTATTTACATGAAGACGCACAGGACAGCACAAAAACGATAACTATATACAGCATAGGAGACGATTATCTTCAGCCGAGACGAGCAGCATACAACAAGAATCTACTGCAAACAGTAGCGCACAGCTTAGTTCAGCACTAACTTGACTCCGTCGCTGCTCTGCTAATCCCTGGAAGACCAGTTCTTCACCGTCGATTCCGACTACTACTACTCTGTCGCTTCTGACTACTCCGCTTCGTTGGTTCCGACTACTCTTCTTGGACTCCTACTCTGGCAGCTTCAGATCCTTTTATAGGTCTCTGGAGGCGGGGCTAGAAGCCTCTCGTCCAATCAGGAACGTTCGAGGCGTATCTCGGTTCCTACTGGACGGATCGGGAAAATTCTCGATGTTTCGGGTATAATCTATTTTAACGCCAAAGTCGCCAAATTCGTCGTCAAGTCTCCAAATGTTCGTCAAGTTTGTCGCCAAGCTCTGGGACCTCCAACGCGACACCCGGACTCCGTCTAATACCGATGACTTTAAAACAGTCTTTCTGATGATGGAACAAACTATGCTGGGAAGCCGAATTGCAGGTTTGTAACAATACATATAATGTTTTTAATGCCAAGAGCCCAATAGAAAATACTTTCCCTAGATTTTTTAATATAACCTGGGAATTTTTTAATCCTTTATTTACCGAATTATTTTATCATTAATATTTCAACTTTATTTCTGTACCAGCAGTTAAGTTTTTTCTCAGAATAATCCCAGGGAATCTAAGAAATTTTTAATTAATTGAAATATCTTAATTAATTTAATTAATAATTAAATATTTTTAATTTCCACTTTTAACTTATTTTAACTACTTGTTTTCTGGGTTACATTCTCTGTGTTCTTTTGAATAAAAAAATAGTTCCATCAGAAAAAATAGTTATATTATGAAGATATAAGCCAGATTTAAATGTTACTTTTAAGTACCGTCAGTAAATAAAGGGTTAAAGAATTTTTTCTCACACACGTATCCTAGTCGTCAAAAAATTCGAACTCGAAATTTTAACGAATCCGTACATTTTAAACCTCCTTGAGTTCGAAATACACATTCTTGTAAAATGTTTGTCTGTCTGTCTGAGACAAAGATAACTCAAAAACAGTTTGAGCTAGGCAGATGAAATTTGGTCTATGGTCTTGACATCAAATTCATAGATTTCTACCAGATTTTTAGCAAAACCTATTCAGAGGATATCTACTTGTCCAGATTTTTCGAATATAAATTAACACGATAACTGTAATACGAAGAGAGAAATATAGATAAAATTCGGAGCATAGTTTTAACATCCGTAGTGTAGATAGATATCTATCAGTTTTGTGTCAAATCAAATAAAGGTGTCGAACGTCGGTCGGTCTGTACTTTCAGAAAAATGCAAACGCGATAGCTCATAATGCATTGATTATCAAGATTAAAATTTTATTTTATGGCTGCAATTGCAGTTCAGTGTCAATTATCGGTTTTAACTGTACGGAAGAAACGCTTCTAAATCACATATTCATCTATACTAAAGAATATGGAAGAAAGTTTGGAGGAGACCATTCCAGAAAGTAAATTCCTAAAAATTATTCAATAGAATTTATCTTTGTGACATAAATCTAACTGAATCGTTTTTAACTGAATTTCTTTACTATCCGAATTTTTACCAAGTGCATTGAATTAAATGTAAGTAATGTTAAGCATAATTCAGATATAATGGTAAGTAATAATTTGGTTAATTCAATGTAAAAACTTAAAAAGATTTTCCTCATTTCTGAAATGTTTATATTATTTAAATATATCTATCTATTATGCCTTCATACATTATAAGAAAATTTCAGTTCAGACTTTTAAATAAATCGAAAAATCCATCTTAAACCTGGGCCGCGGTGGCCTGGTGGTAAGATCTCGGCTTTGGAACTGGAAGGTTTCAGGTTCGAGACCCGATTCCACCGAAGAACCGTCGTGTAAGGGGGTCTGTTGCACGTTAAATCCGTTCTGACCAAACGTCCTCCCGCTGGTGTGGTGTGGAGAGGGGGGTGCCAGCTCAGGTGTCGTCCTCGTCCTCTGACCGCGGTTCAAAATTACGAGGTCCGTCCCACAATAGTCCAAGTGTTGCTTCAAAACGGGACGTTAATGTAACTAAACTAAACTAAACTAAACCATCTTAAACCCATCGAAAGATTATAAACAGTTTTAGTAACTAATAAACAAAAAATTCAATAAATAGATATCCAGTTTCTGTAAAATTTAATTTTTTTTATATTCCTACATTTACTTTAATTTTTTTCTACTTTCACCTATAAACTTTTTGAATTAAGTTATGTCAAATCAGAGTAGTAGTTGAATTAACATTTGAGCATATTTATGGTGATGAAATTTACTTTTTTAATATTCTTATATTCAATGCTTATACAAGAATTTTACTTAAATTTGTTTTGCATCACAGTGCCACATGATTTATGAAAAGTTATTTTACGAAAATTTTGAACCTGTTTTATGAATGAATAAAGTTCTATCATTTTAAAAATTAGTTGCTATGAAAAAAAAAAATTCGAAAATATTGTTTTTGAATTTAATTTTTTGAAACGTAAATTTTGAAATATTCATTTCCAATAAGAATTTCAGTTTAAAACCTAGTAAAATAAACCATAAAAAATAATAATCTTTCAAATTTAAATAATGTAGAATATCTCACACTTTCTACTACATATACAGTAAATTTATATAAAAAATTCTTTTTCAAGTAACGAATAATTTCAGATTATACTTTTTTAATTCATTTGAGTACTGCTGTAAGATTAAATTCAGAATCTGCTATTAGAAATTTATATTATCATCATTTACGTCATTAATCCACTCTATGTATTTATCAAATGCAATATTTTTTCTTTTTTAGTATAAGGCAAATGATAATTGAAAAAGAAGAGAAAAATCATTGTCGACATTAGTTAATGAAAATTGTTATTTTGGGAGTCTGCTTTAATTTGTATTATTTCTATTTGTCTCATTTTTAATATGATATGCTGTTTTGAAGAACGCAAAGAGAAGAATGGCAGCTTAGACAATAATGAGATAGATTAATATCGTCTGCGGACTGCAGGTTTTTTTTATTTCATAGATACTTTCTTATTTCATAAATATTTCCTTCCTACAAAGTTGTCCGAATCTATTCAGTTATTTATTAAATGTGAAATTGCTTGAGAAAATATCATCAAAATATTAAAAAGGTCAATTTTAAATGTAAGAATGTATAAAAATATTTCTTATGGAATATTTTGTACAAAAATTAAATATTCACTTGATTTCAAATTAATTGAATTTTTAGTTTTACACTTTTGGAATTCTTTCTTTTTTCCCAAAATAATGGTTGTGCAAAAATTCGGTTGAACCTAAAGTTTTTAAACGAATTACAAATACGTTTTGTAGAATAACATTATATATTTCGGAATGATTTTTCAAAATATATATATATATATATAATATATATCACTGCACACTTGTCCTTGTCAATACCAATAAGCTTAGAATTTATAAAACCAGTTTTATTGTGTTTCATACTACAATATTCAACAATTTAAAAAATAACTATCCCTGCAGATTTTTTTTAAAGTAAAGACTCAAATAAGAAGGTAACCCTTGTGTTAAAATTCATATATTTATGTAGAATTAAATTAGTTTTTGTATTACATTGTAATAAATTATAATATTTTTCAGGATTTTGAATCTCGGAAGCTTTAACACATACTATACAATATTTTGTTAAGATATTCGACATTATTTAGCATTTATAATATTGTAAAATATTATATAAAATTCCAGAATATATTATACACCTATATGCAGATTATATTCAACAATATGATATAATATTTTTTGAACATTTTAAAGAGTAATTATCTCAATGGTTTTTTTTAAGCAATTTTATCAAATCAAATAAAATCATGAGTAGAAATAAATGCATTATTTAAAATTATACTTTTATAAATTTTTTAAAGATTTATTATTGCAAAAATATTCTTATATATAATAAAAAAATTTATTACAGCAT
>JAPMOR010118708.1:266475-286858 GCA_026543865.1 Argiope aurantia | reverse complement strand
TTAATTTCAAAACAGAATTTTCACTTAACAGAACTTTCAATTTTTTATTAACCTATTAATATGATTAGATTGACATTCATTCTATAAATTGTGTATTGTTGAATTATTAATCAGTAAATGCAGTGAAGCCAGACGAAAACAAAGTCGACAAATCAGGCATAAAAAATGTTTAATAATTTTTTTCCTATTATTTCTTGCTGGTATGTTTTTTTTTATAAAATAAAAATTGTTTGATCCAATCATTAAAAATAAGTGCAATAAAAAAGGTTTTGTAATTTGTATTATTATATTCGAAATTGCATTTAAATTTTAAATTCGAATTTTATGTCTTGAAAGCAAAACTTTTATAGACACTAAAACGATCTCGTTTGAAAGTTACCCTAATTTAGGAAACTTGGTTTTTAAAAATATTTTTTTTTCCTCATTTTATAACACACTTTCTCTGTTTCACAAAAGCTTTAATAAACTGTGTTGAAATTGAGGTTTGAAAGTATTTTCCATGCTTAGAAACTTAAAATTAATTTTAAAAAATTTTAAAGGAAGCATTTATTTTAAAAAACCTTTCTTCTTTTCTGGTTTTGCAATATTATCTCATCAAAATTTTTTTGGAGAATCTTTATAACTTAGTAAAATTAGGAATCTGATTTTTGGTATATAAATTAATTTTTGAAATTAAAAAAAAATATTTATTTTCGAAAGTTTTCCTAAATTTTTGGGAATAATTGGATATACACACTTTTTCTATATTTTAAAAAGTTACTATTTAGTACTTTTATAAATCCACCTTTATTTGTACGTAGCTGATATTTGTAAACTCAATATAAATTTCAAGCAATTTGTATAAAATATATTTGTCTTTTAGTAAGATTTCTGAAATAAGATTTCAAAAAAACTGAATTGGAAAAAAATCAGTTTAAAGATTTTAACGTAGCAATATTATAAGAAAACATATATCAAATAATTTATTTTACACAATTATAAACAAATCCATAAGTGACAATTAATAAAAATTTACCATTATCATAGTAATAACACTATTTCCGCGCACTTCTTAGTTCTATTAAGAAAATATTTGTTAATGTTCCGAAATTTGTTAACCATTAAAACAAGTTTTCACTTTAAAACAAGTAAAGTTTCCAGAAAAACATATTCATTATAAACAGATTTTATATATGTATATTAATATGTGTGATTATGAGTATATATATATATATATATATATATATAGTGACGAAAATTTAATTAAAAAGATTAAAATCTGTTCTCATATTTTTTAAAATTAAAACATTTTTAAATAATCTATTTAATTTAAAAAAGATTTTAAAGACATTTTATGTATTTATATTAAAATTTAAATATATGCAAAATTTTACAATTCTAAGTAAATTATTTGCAAAAAGAAACCTGATCCGATTTAAAAAAGAAAATTATTCTTAACACGTCCACAGTCGCAATTCATTCCTATACCCTTTTGTCGAATTATTTGGTCTCATCGTCTATTATCCGTGAAATACAATAGAAAAGTAAAAAGGGGGGGGGGATGTACAACTAATTTAATTGTAGATGTGGATCATAAACGTGAGTTAAATAGAACCAGAAGCAGTCAACGGGTTAATGTTCCAAGAAACACACACAAAGCGGATGCTAATTTTTAAATTGTTTGAGAGCAATGATAAGGATGTATTGATAGGAGGTTGAGTATTTTCATAACACGTCCAATTTTTGGAGGCCCCCATGAAAACAAAACACTATTGCACTGACGATAATTTTTAAAATCAAATGTAATGAAACGTGAAAAAAATTTAACTTGCGCAAGACGTTAGGCTTTACTAAGCTAATAAAGATAACTGAAGGCGAAAAAAAAAATTATATTCATAACTTTATTTACCCTCATTACTCCACTACACAAAGCATGAGTGTTAGATTTCCTTAAAAAAATTTTTTTGAATGAAAAAAAACAGATATTTTTAATATATTTGTGTTTCGTTTTCACCTTCTGCTAAATCATAACAAAATTTTCTATTTAAACGTTTATAATTTTCAGAAGTTGTTTATTTTCTTCATTGCCATAGGGACCTTCCAACATGGTATCTAACAAAATTTAATGACAGGGTGTGTTTTTTTTCTTCTTAAAAACTAGTACAAGAATTTCGCTCTGAATTTTTTAAAAAATCAAATGAATCATTTGTTACTGAGAAACAATGATTTGCAAAAACTTTCATGGTTCGTAGAATTTTGGAATTTAGGTTTATTGAATTATACAAATCTAAAGCGAGTTACGCGTAACAGAAAGCTAATTAAAAATGAAGTTCATTCCTCTTTTCAAACATGCCATATTAACCTGCCAAATGACAATAAATCTTAATTGTTGTTTTTGAAAAAGTACTCGAATGCCAACACAGAAATCGGCGAATGTAACAAAAAGAAACATCGCCAATTTTTCCCTGATTTCAATTTATCTAGTTTTGTCTTAAATAATGGCCCATTGTCGTTAGAAATGCAGTTAAAAGCCTCCTTTTGTGTTAATGTAGTTCAAGTAAAACTGATTGATTTCGTAAATTTATTTTACTTGTAAAAGTTCGCAATAAATTTGTTACAGAACCAGTTAATTCAATTAACTTAATGTGAAAATCTCGAGCATAAACAAAAAATATAGGCGGAAAACCATATAAATCGTATTTCGATTTTCTTCCTTGTTTTTACTATCTTTTTGGGTTTTGTTATATTTCAGCAGAAAAGTAATGCTTGATATATTGACAGGCGCCATCTTGTGGGTATTAGAAGAATTAATCTCCTCATGCTGATTCGAATCGGGTTTTGCTGATTCGAATCGGGAATAATAATTCATCCTTTATTATTATTATTATTATTCATCCTTTTATTATTATTATTATTATTATTTCTCGGAATGGATTTCGCTCCCATTTGGAATGTGTCTTCTTAGTTAAAAGTATCTCGTTTAAACAGAGGATTTTGTAAAATTTTTAATCAGATGTAATTGAGGAGGAAAAAAAAGATCAACGATAGAATTCTAATTTCCAACTCTTAACATTCAAGAATTTGTAGGGATAATGGATTATGGATAATGGATTTGTAAGATAATTTGATAGGGAATAATGCAAAGTAATTTTGACAGTTTGATTTATTTTCATTGCTAGTAAGTACTTGTTACCAATAATGTGAATGATAAAATAAAAGAACAAACTAAAAGAGACAGTTTCGGTTTCAATGGCTTGATATCCTCTCTTTTTCCCTTTGCAAATGCAAAGAACTTTATGGAGAATCTCAGAAAATTTTAGTTTTTATACACCTTTATTTAACTTGAATTGTTTCAAGTTTATAAAAATTGAATTTTAGATTTGATTTTTCTTACAGTGCCTACCTAATACACTCATAGAGAATAGTGTACTCTTGATAACAGCACAATATTTTAATAATAATCAACTACTCGACTAAGTTTGTTAAAAATTTTATTCCGTATAAAAAAAAAGAATATTATCTGTTTTTTTGTTTTTTTGTTTGTTTTTCTTTTTTCAGTTTGTTAAAAAACTCTTTTTTTTTATTTAATAATAATTATCATAATGAATTACAAATTTTATTAAAAATTTAAAAACAATAAAATATTTCTTATTTTTTATTAAAGTAAATAAGATTAAAACTCACTTCTATATATGAAATTTTTTTAAAAAAATTGAAAAAGAATCATAAAAACGATAGGAGCTAAAAACAGTGCTACAAAGAATTTAAACAACAATGAATATCGAAGAAAATAAAATGTTTTAATATTTGCAGTTCGAATAATAATCTTCATTCTAAAAGTAATTTTATAATCGCTCTAACTGTAACTTTAACTTCTGAGTTGGGTAGGCTATTATTTTTCCACAGAATCAAAATTCTAATGAACAATTTTCTTTCAATGAAACCATATAAGTTCAAAATAGTTTCTCACCATTGCCACTTTCTGCTTTCTGCTTCTTAATAGGTACGCTTCATGGAGCTCGCCATTACTTTAATTGACAAAAATTAAAAATTTGACTATTTTCTACAAATTATGAGGAATAAAAATTGCTTTCCTGCATTCTGCCTTCCTAATCAGTACGCTGCACTGAAATCGTCATAGCTTTGATAAAGAAATCATAACAAAGGTGAAAAATTTGACTATTATTATTTAGTTAAATCTAATAACTAAGGAGTTTAAATTAAGTGAAAACGTTGCAAAATAGAAGATAATTCTTAATAGAGATTTTTTACTGTTCTATTAATTTTTTTTTCTTCTTTTTCGTAATCAAAATTTTTGTTTTTATTTTGTTCGTCTGTTTATGTTTTCTTACCTTGTATTCTGAATGAATTCGGCCTTTACAACTAAGTATTCTACAGGAGATATCTCACTGAATAGAAAATCATTTATTTTTTAATTCAATTCTATATTCTTTCATAAATTCGATGAAAATTTGATTTTCTAAAATAGAAAAATCATTAGTATTAATTTTATTGCTAATGATTTAACCTAATTTAAAAGTAGGGTTCTTCCACTGTCTTCAGTTATATCATTATAAATGTCTTTAATGTTGTTTGTAAGAGGATCCAGGGCATCTACTTTTGACAATCGCTTGTTCCCTTAGGGGACATCTCAGACATGGGGACAAGAAGCTTCTGGAATGGTGGCTGATTCCCGCCGTCCTGGTGGGTATAAAAATAGTGGGGGATCAGTAACCCACTGAAGATGACGGAGATGCTTCCTGCTGGAGGGGCAGGTCGAAGTAGCTGTTTATGGTTGCCTCCCATTTCAGTGTCATTTCACCTTCACCTTTCCTTCCGCTTAAATCGCTTGAAAGTACTGAACAGAACATTTAGAATACAATTCTTTTTGGGTCTATAGAAAATTAATAACAAGCATTTTTCAAGTTTTTTTTTCCTTTCTTTCTTGAAAACTGAATTTTAAAATGTTTTTACCAGACACACTCTCTTGTAAAGCATGCATTATATTAAAATTGTAAAAATTCTAATATTATGTAAAAAATTTGCTTAAATTAAAAGTATTTTCCAAAATATATGTTTTCACAAAATTACTTTGACCTAATTGAATTATTTTAACATTTTTCAGAGCAGCTGATTTTATAGGATTTTTACTGTTCATCTTTTATTTAAGATTTTGTTTTTGTTTTTGTTTTTTGCAGATTAAAGACGCTTTTTTTTAAGCTCAACAAACCGATATTAAATTTTAACACATGTATACTTTTCTTATCGGTTTCAAAATCTGTATGTACGATACAATGACATATCTTGGATGATCAAATGAAAATAATAAAAATAATGTTTTGCATTCTTATGCAAAAATACAATTCGACGATGTTTCTAAAATTCATCAACATAGTAAAAAATATAGATATGTAACTCTATTGAACGACGAAAAAAAAACTGCATGGAAAAACTTTGTATAAAATTTTATCTTTTTTTAAGAAAATAAAGCATCAATCATCAAAGGGCCTTGAAGAAACAAATTACGAAATCTCTGCACGAGAAAAGTTTGAATTTGACGAATTGCTGTAGACAAGGACATGATAATGATTCGGAATAATGAATGAAGTTTACGTTGGTGTGAGACAGCATGCAATAAAAGAGTCTCAAACGTTTGATTTATGCAAAGTGCGATCCATAATCTAAATTTAGTTTTAAAAGATGCCATTGGAAAAAACATAGAAATTGCCAATTTTTTTAAAAACAAACTAGAATTTATATTGCTGTTTTGACCAAAACTTTGTTCCATGGGACGAATTAAAAGCATGATATTTTAAAATACAGTGTGCAACATTAATTTGGGAAAAAGTTTTAAAAAAATTATAATAAAAAAAGAGTAATACTTGGAAAATTTTTAATTTGCACGAATATAAGCAGAGGAACATTAGCCATGTATAAAAAAATTATTCCGAAAGTAATCGGCAGAGGGCACTAAACATCATACTGAGATGTTTCATTCAAATAAAGCTAACAATAAAACACTTGGCAAATGAATTAATGTCGGCTGTTCTCTGTAATTAACAGATCGAGCGTTGATGGTTAAATCTTTCTACAAGAATAATGAATCCATAACCATCGTATTGTAAAAGTCAGAAAGCACAAAGAAGTCCTATTTCAATGAATGCGATTAAACACATTTTAAACCGGTGTCTTCGTGTCCTATTTTACTTAACAACATTGACACCGCGCCATTTCATCCCAGGTGGTGAATTTGTGGACTTTTTTTTTCTTTTTTATTTTATTTTATTTTATTTATTTTTTTTGTCAGAAAAGAAGTTCTCAAGATTTTTTTTAAATGATTACCAAGTTTGATAACATTAGGGTTAGTAGTTTTTCTTTTATGACCATTTCAAAATGGAACTTTAATTATAACCACCTGTATACCATTCGAAGCGTTGTAGGTGGCACCGATGTTGACATGCTATAATACTAAGCTGTCTGGTGACGCGCCTGACTTGCGTGATTCTTTTTGATGGTGGTCATCTGAACATCTTTTACCGTAAAATAAATACGCAGTATCTTATTATTCTGATCTGTTTCATTGTTTGTCTGTGTTTGCCTGATTCGCATTAAATGATTCAATATGACCTGTGGGTGACCCCTTTCTTTTATTTTTTGGATACATGGAGAAAAAAAAATACGATTTCCCTCTGATCATATTCGCGCGGACCTAAATTTTTTCCTCGCATTACTTTTTTTTTTATCTCGAATTTAGGAATGTTGAGCGAATTTATGATTCACCCCAGACATGCATGATATTTTAAGATGCATGCATTAAAATATAAGATTTCCAAATTTATAATGTCACGTAGATACTTTAGTATAGAACTTAATGACACACACAAGAGGTAGAGCTAAACCAATTTATTAACTGAACTCAGAACTGAGAATACAGTAACTGACAAATCTTCTGCTTTTATATAAGCAGAGGAAGTTCCAGAATACTCTTCTGGAGACAGTAAGAAAAGTCCAGAACACTTGTCTGGTAAACTGAAGAAATGTCCAGTATCTTCTGGAACATGAAATAAAGGAAAACATAAAATCAAGGAATTAAGTATTTACATATACCATTAAGCTCAGTGTTTCTAGCGGAATTCGAACCCAGGTCTTTTGATCACCAGACCAGTGCCATGACCATTCGGCCATGGAGATTCGACAGTCTTTCTTCAATGCGGCAATAAAACAAACTAAATTTCAAGACGATGTATTTCATTAAAAATTGGGGTAATTATTTAATTGATGGTTACTTAAATC
The DNA here is from genome assembly GCA_026543865.1 of Argiope aurantia. Classification (NCBI taxonomy): domain Eukaryota; kingdom Metazoa; phylum Arthropoda; class Arachnida; order Araneae; family Araneidae; genus Argiope; species Argiope aurantia. The sequence goes on along the minus strand of JAPMOR010118708.1, from coordinate 279,586 downwards.
AAACTGGCAATATGATTTGCAAACAGTATGTGTCATCTAATGAGTAGAGAATATGAACAGGAGGTTAAAATATCTCAATCTCTATCAGTTAAAAAATATGAAAGAATGTTATTCACTCGGTACTGAATAATAACTTTAACTTACTCTTTCCAGCTCATTAGTAAATATAGAATATATATTAGGTCTACCGGAAAGTTCTGTCCGCTCCGGTTACAATCATAACTGGGGATGAAAAGTGGATTACCTATGAAAACATCATAAGAAAAAGGGCATATTGTGAACCCGGAAAACCTGCCCCCTCTACCTCTAAACCGAAGTTGAGCCTGAACAAGAGAATGTTGTGTATATGGTGGGACATTCGAGGACCAATACATTTTGAGCTGTTGAAACCAAACGAAAGGCTAAATTCGGAGAGGTACTGTCAGCAATTGGATAAATTAAAAACAGCACTCCAGGAAAAGAGGCCGGCGATGTTCAATAGGAAGGACATCATACTGCTTCATGACAATGCCAGGCCACATGCTGCTTTGGGGATTCGTCAGAAAGTCGCAGAGCTAGACTGGGAAATTCTGTCGCATCCACCATACTCCCCGGACCTAGCACCATATGATTATCACTTTTTTCTGTCCTTACAAAATTTCTTGCGGGGCAAACAATTCAAGAACGAAGAAGATATCAGACAAGCACTGGTTCAATTTTTGGCCTCTAGAGATAAGACATTTTTTAAAAATGGGATATACAAATTGCCATCACGCTGGCAAGAAGTCATAAATAATGATGGCAATTATATTATTCAATAAAGTTTATCCAAAGTATGAAAAAATGTATTTCTTTGTCTCATTCTAAAACGGACAGAACTTTCCGGTAGACCTAATATATAACAAGTAAGCAGTCTATTTTTGTGACGTAGTTTTTTTATTACAGCGTCATTAAGCCAGTCAGAAGTAAATATTTTAATTGATAATGTGAAAGAAAAACACTTTAAAAGCAATCTTTTTGTTTTGCTGAGCCAAATACAATGAGAAATAAATGGAACATCTAAACAAGCATGTTAATTGAAAAACTATTGCAACTTGCTTCTAAATAACGATTTGAATATCCTTGACATGGTATTTGTCACGACCCATTACAAGATATTGTATATACTTGAGACAAAGTAACAATACAAACTGATAAAAAAAAAGTGTCCATACTCTTTTGAAACGAGACTGATTTACGAGGAGATTGTTTTTGTGCTCAAGCTTAAAGTTTCATTTAGGAATTTAATCTGAAATCTAGACAATTTGTAAGTTTCTGTTTAAAGATGCAGATTCTTTTAAGTTTAAAGCTATTTCTACTGTTCTGTTCTAGGATGTTGTTTCTTATCTCCCTTATGTCGAACACTAAATCAAACCAAGACAAGAGACCGTGGAAAGAAGGGTGCAGTAGCTTCTGAGGGTAAAGACCCCTGAGCACCCTAGAGTAGAAGTCTGACTTTATCTCATATAAAGATGACACTCACACACACACTTGCTGGCACAATTCTTTTTTACAGGGGGATGGTTCTTTCACACACCTCGCAGATAGAGCACAGAGTAAAGAGCAACCATGTCCGAAGCAGGACTTGAAACCGGGGCTCCCAAATTACGGGGAAGACGTGCTATTTCTAGGCCAGGATACCAGACTTTCCTTTAGGAATTTAATCTGAAATCTAGACAGTTTGTAAGTCTCTGTTTAAAGATGCAGATTCTTTTAAGTTTAAAGCTACTTCTACTGTTCTGTTCTAGTTTGTTGTTTCAGTTTTTTTAAGGGTATTTACTGAATGTAAATGTCCGAAATATATTGTACGGAAAAACATTTTTACATTTAGTGGTCACAATTTTTCTCTAATCTCTAAACCAATTTTTCTGATTTCGTAAAATTTTTTAGCCAACTTCCCCCTTAATGTTTTTAAATAAAAACTTTTCACATGTGAAACTTCAAGTGATATTATACTGTTCCTTTAAGAATTATGATTATAAAAGTTAATTTTTTTTACTATTTTTTTCATTCATATATGACTGTATTTATAAAGCCTATTTTGTTTTCCATGTTTTCACATGATAGTCATTAATGCTTATCTAAATTATATGAATTTCTTTTAACTTTGGTTTGAAAATTAATGCTTTTGAAATGAATACTTTTCACATGTGAAACCTTTAGGTGATATTATACTGTTCCTTAAAGAAGTATCGTTCGTTATTGAATTTTTTACTACAGTCCTTACAAGGGAGCTTGTACTCCTTCACAGGCTCCAAAAAATCTTTTTTCGGATGGATTTTTAAAATATGGCGCTTTAAATTCCTCTTGCTAGCATATTGCTATTTACATTCCAAATATTCAAAATTAGCGATATATTTGGAATTTACATTATGTACTGAAAATACATTACTTTCAACATCACTCTCGTTACTGTCATTTTCAGGAATAGGATTTGGAAAACATTAAAAAGCGAAGATTTTCAAAAGCGAAAAATAAGGTAAACATAAAAGAAAATTGGCGCGTTTGCTGCTCGAGAAAGCTGTACTATCTTTTGGAGCATGCGCAGTTTTGCCTTTGGCAAATTGTTACGGCCCCGGACTAAAGTCTAGTTTGTCTTTCTGCTTTGAGTTTGTCTTTCTGCTCTCCCCCCTCCCCCAACCAACCAGAGATAGCAGCACCACATCTTGGAAGGCAGGAAAAAGGGATTAGCACATTACAACGTTAACTACAAGAAGAGAACCAGACGGATAAAATTCGGCAGATTTAACATTTAGAGTGTACACACTTATCAAATTTTGAGCCAAAACCAACAAGGGATTGAAAGTCTGTTGTTCTGTACTTTCAGAAACATATAAAAGCGATAACTCAAAAACGTAATGACTTAGATATATTAAATTTGGTATGTGATTTTGAGACTACAAGTGTCTTTCTGTTTGCTTCAATCGGTGGGGGAAAACACAGACAAAACAAATTTAATTTTCTGATATTATTTATTGAATGCTAGGAATTAATACCAAAAATCCCATATCATTGCACGATAGATTCAGTATAAATGCTAAATTCGCACTAAATGTTAATTTCTCATAACTTTTGTGCGCCAACATCATGCAGGTCCTGATAACACCTGTATTAGATAGTCTGCGAGAAAGTTTTAGAGAGATCATTCCAACTGGTTATACATTGAAATCACTAATAATATATGATTATATATTCTGTATCTAAACGTTTTTGAATCGCATTATTAAAAAGAATTAAACTTACTTTTTTTCCAATAATAGTTTGGGGTGATTATTTTTTGATTTTTTAATGTCTTTGAAGGGTTTAATTTGAAGACTCTTGAGCAAAGTAATATGGTTTTATCCTATTTATTTATGATTGAGATAACATATACGCAATTATTGAATTGTATTTATATTTTTCACTGGAATGAATGCCAGTAAGAACAAGTAAATAATTACAATAACTAAAAATGTATAACATATTCTTCTTGTACATGAGTGACCGCAGGCAGATACGTATCCACAACAAGAAATGCATACACATGAATGGCAACACATGTGTTAGTAAATTCTTTGTAACAGTTTCTTATTTTGTGTATTTTCTTATCATAAAAAATAAAACCGAGTCGTGCGCCGGAATACATCTTCCAATTGATGAGTCCGAAGTTTCTTGTCGGTAGTTCTTACTAGCTCACGTTGCTGGAATTTTGTAATTTTGCATATCACTGCATTTTCCACAAGCTTATCTGTTAAGAGAGTATTATAAAGGGCTTTACGAATATTTGAGAAATAGGACAACAGAACTTCCACAAATATTACTTTCTTCCGCATGAAATTCACTGAATATTCATTTAAATATAATTCCTCACTAGATAAATAACTTTCAGCGAATTCTCCAACATTTGTGAATGCATGCACGGAAGTAGGTAAATGTTTAAAAAATGCCAGAAGTGTTTGGAATTTAAAACTCGCGAACCTCTCTGAAGCTGCTCGGATCTAAAGCAGAAACTTCCGTAAATATAAAATTTCTTAAAATTGTTTACAAAACTCAGCATTCTTATAAGCAAGCATCTTGCCGGAAATTTTTAAAAATTGTTTATTATTTTTGAGAATAAGCAACAAATTCTATTGCGACGGTCATTGCATAACTTATTCACTACATTAAAAAAAAACATTCGCAATTTTTCTTAAATCGGTGATTATTACGAAAAAAAAATATATCACTGATTGGAAGTTTGCAATTGGTATCCAATAATCTGATAAAAATTGTAAATAATACAGAAGTTTATAAACTCGCTTATTTTAATTAAATTTATGTTTCGTGTTGAAACTGAATAAGAATAATTTTGAGAGGAACTTCGTCATTTTGGGTAATTATTAAACACTTCTTTTTATAATTCTCATATTTTACAACCTAAGTTGGATATTAACCAATTTTTATGTCATTGGCTGCTAGATACATTACCATGATTGTCTTATTCCCGTCACGACTATTTACTAGATATTCCAAAATTTATTGATTTATTATGTATTCTCTATGGGGAAAAAACCATATCAGAGTATCTCAATTCCAACCGTTTGTCCGATTTCACTAATTTTTATTTCACATAATTTAGCAGTTCAAGCGATAGCCCTAATTTTTTTTCATTCCTCTAACTTTAAAAGATATTGCAAAATAAAAATTTATCAAAGCCTTCAGTCATAAAAAAATGGACTAATTTCGACAACTGTTTTCGCCACTTTGCATGCATATTAAACCAGTCAGACTGTATATTTAATATGCAAATTTAATTTATTGTGGTACATTCATTTGGTGTGATAAGTTGTTGATTGATATTATTAATACGAAGGACAAATATGGCTGATTAAATTTTTAAAATAGATTAATATTTGAAAAAGAATGAAAGCTATAATTACATTTTATACTAGGTGGTCAGAATTCAAATATCCCTACTCTGAGCTGCCTAAACAGTGAGCTACTTAGTGTAAAGGATACAAAATTGTTGAACACACTCTTTAAGAGATGAGGAAACGCATTAAGAAAAAAAAAAGTCCACAAACAGCGATAGATAGTGCCAATGAAAAAAGTGATTTGGGATACTTTTATAAGATCTGTATTAATATCAAGTAGAAATGTTTACATGCCTATCACACAGAAAAATTATTTATTAGATCTATATTATAAATAGCATCATTTTGTAGATGCATGTGAGAATTTCCAGAGCAGGACATCTCCGAACTTTTAATTCTGAAAGCATGCTTGCAAGAAATGTTGGAAATTACAATTGATATTTAAAAAAATAAAAGTGCACATTAAAAATGACATTCGATTAAATTAAATATAAGAAAGTCTACGCACTCCTTTTTTTTTTTGCACTATTCTTTTGAATTGTTTTATTTCTTTGATTTTAGTGTCGTTAGATTCTTTAAGTTGTCAAAAAAAAATGCTTTTGATATACTTATTGAACTCTATCCTTTTGTATAGAGAAATGGTGTGGAGTTAGCTACCCCCTAACCATGACGGGATGTGCCCCTGCTGGATGGGTTGTACTGTGGCCAGGGGATGGCTCTTAGTATTCAATCATAGTTTACGCCTATGCTATTACGGCGTTCCACGTGTCTTCCAGCGGATTGGAGTAGCTGTTTATGGTTATACAGAAAATATTAGCTTGAAATCCCTGTAATTAGAATTATAATAAGTTATTATAATATTATCAGGTTTTTAAAGCATTTTATGATCGCATAGAATACATTGGTACAATCCAATAACATTAAAGTAATGTTTTCTGGGTAATACTATGCGATACTCCGACCTAGCCAGAGGCCATGCAGGAAACTTGATGAGGCCGCCGAAGAGCAATCCCATCCAGCACGAAGGAACAAACGACACGTGATGACATTGGATCCTTGAAAACAATAAAGAACCCTCTAAAAAACACATATTGGGACAGAAAAAGAATAAAAAAAAACCATTATATATTTTACACTACTTATTAAGTTCTGAAACATTAAAAATACGTTAAATGAATGTTAACTTTTTACATTAGGAGAGAGCTAAATACAAAATATTTGACAAAATGGCCCTAAGAGAAGATTTAATGACTATAGTTTTTATTAGTTCTTCAACTTTAAGAGACATCCAAATTTTGGGTTATCTGAGTCTGTGTTCTCGTCATATTGCACAGGCTTTGATCACTGATTTATAGATCCTTCTTCAGTGCAACACTGACTAGTCGAACTTTGGTCAAAGAAACAATTTTGATGCACACAAAATACACCATGTCCAGTGTATATATGATTAAGACAAAAGTCACCCTCAATTCGGTTAACCGAAACGTTTTTAAAATGTTGTAATCTTCTGTAGTCTAAAAAATCTTCTGAACATTTTTTTTCTAAACATTTCTAAAAATAGGACTATTTTAACTTAAGCGGAAGTATGTGAAGTTAAAAAGTTGCAAAATCCAATCTACTTCGAAAGTGAGGAGCAAATTAAGATTAAAAACCGACAAAGTGAATCTCTTTGACCCAGTCCGACTAATGGAAGGATAAAAACACCTTCGAAAAGAAAGCCGAAGAAACGCACAACTGAGATATACAGAGTTAATTTGCAGAAAATGTGTGCTTCTTTTTGATTGACGGTTTAAAAAACAACTGAGGGTATTTTAATCCTTTTCAATAAAAGCGCTCTTCAGGTGGTACCTTGCCTCTTGAGTTTCCTGGGTACGTCTCGAAGGCGTGGGCTGAGAGAACAGGTGTTCAACGATAAGCCCAGAATAGAACGTCAACCCTTTATCGTTTAGGGGTTACAATTCTTCGCACGGAGTTAAGACTTGAGTTGCGTGTTGTTTGAGTGGAAAGATTAAAAAAAGAGAGAGAGAGAGAGAGAGAGAATTTTCACACTTGCTGAGAAGAAGCCTCGAGGATTTCCGCGTCTGTGCTTGGAATGTATCATCCACTGAGTTTTTTGTCATCCCTGTGACCGGAATGACGGATAAGGTGTAAAGGCTCATCACAAAAAAAAAAATTGCTTTTTTTTTTTTTTTTTGCGGGTTTTCCTTGAAAAGAATGTATTTGCTTCTTTCACATCTTACCACTCACTGCGCTAAGTGAAAAACAAAAACAAAAAGAAAGAAAGAAAGAAAAGAAAAACGTTTTTGCTTTGTGAGAAGACCTACTTTTCTTTTTCCTTTCGGCTAAGTTTAAGAAATATTAATTGAGGTAAACTTTTAATTCAGTCGACGAAGTTCGCACATGATTGTACATCCTAACTGGCTAAATATAGAATAATAAAAGCATAAAGGGCCATATTATTTGATTACAAACTGTTTAATTTAGGGAAATTTCTGACATACTTTTGGATTTGAAATGGCTTATTAAAAAAAATAAATAGGTCTCTTTTGCTTGTTTCAGAATATAAAACAAGCGCTCAATTTTTCATTAACCACTAGCTGGTACCCGGCGCGTTGCTGCCACAGAAGAAATAATTTTGTAAATATCGTTTGAAATTTGAAATAGCTGTCTTGGTTTAATTAAGATTGATAGAAAGAATGACATTTATTTTCTTGTCGACAATGAATACATTCATTGAAATTAAGTGATATATAAAGGCGAAGTATAATTAACATTTATTGTATTTTTTTAACTTTATAATTCAAGTATACTTTAGGGTTAATAATATTTTTGTTTTTCCGTCTATAGCAAAAAGAAATAAATTTCATGGTTGTCCGACTCCTAAGCATCCAACATGCACCTGGCCATGTAAAAAAACGTGGATTTTCTAAACTCAAAGCAATAGGTAAAGTTTTATCGCAATCTGATAACAGTACAATAGCGCATAAAATAAGATTAAAAAATCCATTTTTATAAATTAAATATAATAATTGCAATATGCCTATAACCTTCGCGCAAGTGCTAGCAATAATTTGGCAAAGTTTTATCGCAATCGAATGAATTGTACGGCAGCGCATAAAATACGAACAAACAAAAATTCCTTTTTATATATTACATTTCAATCCCATTGTAAGTTACACTTAAAGTTCCGTTTTGCTCCATGTAAATAGAAATAAATATTTATAAAATGATAAAATCTATTACACATTTAGTGCATTTTTTTTATAGAGTTGTGGGAGATCTCTAAATTTGATATTAGAATTGTTTTTCAAAATTATCTGCATTTAATGCTTTTGTTTTTGCTTAAAAAATAATGCTTTGTTTATATCAAAAATTCAGAATAAAAGTGTGATTAAAAGAAGACATTTAAACAGAAAACAACAAAAAATGAAACATAAGAAAATACAATACAAATCAACAAATTTACAAATCAGTGATCCATCAACAATTGCAGTCCGTTCAAAGATAATATTCGTTATTGGAATCGTTATTTACACAATTATTTGCCATTGATAATTATAAAAAAACTGTTTTATTTTTATCAATAATAAGAAATAAAAATATGATTTTTTTAAAAAAGAAATTATAAAAGATAACAAATAAAATGAATGATCAGTTAATGACTTCAATCTGTTCAATGTTCGTTATTGGAATTGTTCTTTACACAATTATTTTCCATTGATTATTATAAAAAAAACTGCTTTATTTATATCAATAATAGAAATTAAAATGTAATTAAAAAAGATCTTTTTAAAAAATGACAACAAAAAAAATACAAATGAGTGATCAGTTAACCACTGCAATCTATTCAAAGACAATGTTCGTTCTTGGAATTGTTCTTTACACAATTATTTGCCATTGATTCTTATAGTAAATTGTTTTATTTATATCAATATACGAAATAAAAATTGGATTTAAAAAAAGGATATTTTAAAAGATAAAAAAAATCAAACAAAACAAAATACAAATGAGTGATCAATTAACGACTGAAATCTGTTCAAAGACAATGTTTGTAATTGCAAATGTTCTTTACACAATTATTTGCCATTATTATTATTTTTATAATCTGATTAATTCGAAATAGAAAAGGAAAAAGTGTAGAAAATATAGCAGGAATCATATGAATTCCTACTACGTGGAAAACACATATATCTTGTTTGGTTTATTGAAGTGAATTAAGTTTTTGATACTTCATTCTTTTCATTTCCTATATTATTATAATATTTTTATATAAAAAGTTTGAAAAGGCCATTAACATTAAAATACATATTGAATTCTAACCGATACTTCGAATTCTTTTGTCAAATACAAGCACGTGTCTTGATCAGTATGCATATACATTTCGTGTGAAGGATACAGACTAAAGATATGATTCAGCGCAGTGTTTTGCATTTCTAGTTCATTTTCGTGACTTGTAATATTTGATATGAATAATTTGCAGCGAAAAAGAAATCGGATAATAATTGCAAGGATGAAACAGTCAAGAGATTGATTAATCAAAAATCACATATCTTGATTATCATTTTGAAAAACAAATAAAAAAAAAACAGTTTCTTGCATTTTTTTCTTGAAATAATTTAAGAATAATTTAATCAATTCATATACAGATTTCTCAGAACTATTCAAAATTCTGATACAGTCGATTTCAGCGAATTTTTGTTTAGTTCATGCTATCTTTATACGACCATTTCCTTTTGGAATGTTTGGCGCCGAGGTTGATTGGTTGAATGTGAAACCATGGACTGTGAAGTCTGGTTTCGAGACCCTATTCAACAAAGAATGTCCCTTGCAAAAGACATTTTATTTGTTTGATTGATATCCCTTTTTTCTGTATTAAGGCTATTTGGGTATAGATAACAAAAATGTATATCCTGAACAGATTATGTGAAAAAAAGCGAACCTATTGCAATCTTTTTTTAATAGACTGTTTTAAATTATAGGTAATTTTACTTAAATACACATACAAAAATATTCTGCAATATTCTATGAAAGTTATCAGCTCTCAAAATATTTATTTTAAAATTGGTTCCCTATCACACATTTGCAAAATTGTTCAAAAGTTTAAATTTTAAAGCAATCAAACATATGTGGTAAAAGAACTTATTTATTTAGCAGTTAGTTAAAAGGCAATTTAAGTTTTTGTTTTCTTATCGCACCTACAACTTAAATAATATTAATATGCTTGAAAATCCCTCATATTAAATTAAAAAAATCCCAATATTTTAAAAAATAAAATGCAAAATTCTTAAGCAACATTATTACATTTCAAAAACACACAAAAAAATTTCACGCAGTCTAAAAGTTCTTCTGCTGTATGTCGTTCCTATCATATCGCGTTGACCAGAACGTGAACTGAATCCATTTTTAATCCATAAAAGAAAGCAATATTTAGAATTGAGGACAAAGATCGTGAACGTAGATGAACATACCTCTTATTTCTCAAGCACAATGTCACGAAGCCTCTCAAATGTTAATTGAAAATAAACTGCTTAATGAAGTCATTTTGTATACTACACATGTTTTCTTTTCAGTTATTTTATAGGAGGTTGCGTTTAGCGCTTTTAGACTAATGCAGATAAACACACAAATGTTAAAAAGTTGATAATGTATTCGCCTCTAATATTATATATAGTCTAAAATATACAATATGAGGCTGAAATAAAGGGAGCCTAGCTTTTTCCATCGACTCCCCTAACAACATGAAAATTTGAATAAATTCCTATATTGACAAAAAGTTGTCATTTATAAGATGAAAATAATGTTGTGGAGAAGATATATAATATAACCGAAAGTAATACAGCAACTCTTATTTCAAATTAAAATTGTGATGATTGAGTCAATGTTGAAAACATGACAATCGGGTGTTTACGTGTCAGGTGTTCTGTTATCTCCTCTTTAAAATTTTTTAGAGTATCCTAATTTTCATTTTCGCTTTTCACTTACGAATTTCAAATGTTGCGAAACACCTCTATTTATCGTTTTTTAAAGATAACATGACTCCCCACACGTAGTTCGACCACATTACTATTTTTCTCAATAAATTGTGTTTTATTTCAACTAAGGAAAAAGATCGCAAAGATTTTTAAAAAAAACCACAGATTTGCTATTTTTATAAAATTATGAAAAAAAAAACTTATTTCCTTTTGAAATACAAAGAGTGTAAATGAACCCCCCCCCCTCCAAAAAAGAAAAAGAAATTCAAAAACTTTACTAATTGTTGACAAAAATGCAAAGATTCAAAACTTCGAAATTCTCATCAATAAGCAAAATCTGGAAGTGTAAGATTTTTGATAAATGAAAAATACTTGAATGTTAAAGGAGTTAAGGCATGCAGGCAGTACAGCTTCCAGTGGTATTATTTTACAGTTAAATTTATGAAATATCTTGCGATTCATGTGAGGAGAATATTTCGAGAAAATTCATCACATATTACTGTACATCATAAAACATTCTATCAGAATAGTACTCGTATAATACAATTTTTCAATCAATAACTATACAAAGAAAGAGTAAGCTTACGAAATCAAAACAAAATGCAGATCTGCTCATTCACAAGAAATATTAATGGACTTTTTCAGCTCGCTGCTATATATTCTTCCTAGCTTTCCTTTCAAATTTATTTTTTCCAATTTTTTTATTTTATTTATTTATTGTAAAACCATCGCTGAAACCGCTGCCGTGGCAGTGGCACTGGCCATATTATCTTCAGATACCTTACAACCGAAAACTTTTATAGTACTGTCATTAAAACTCTTGTATGTTAAAAATTAATTTGTCTGTTTATGATTATAATTTTTTCTTGTTAATTTTATAATTTTGATGCTTTCTGGAAATAATTTCTGAAATTTTTATTTGAAGAAAGCAAATTTAAATTATCCTATTATTCCGAAAATATTTTACATTCAGTGATTTGAATTTGTTTAAAGTGCTCTTTGTTCTCTAATTTCCATAAATTTTTGAATGCTTTTATTTCATTATAACCATAGCGAAGACATAGAATAATAAATTAAAAATATATAGTAAATATATAATATAAAAATATGATAACTAATATATATTTATTTATTTATATATATGTAGTGACGAACGCCTGATAACGAGCGCCATCTGCTGGCCAACAGGCGTTGAGGCTTGTAAGACGGAGTGCAGACGAGACGAGATGGATCTGAACGAAAGTGAAGACGCGTGAGACGAGACGGGTCTCTGGACGAAAGACGAGATGGCACATGTGAATTAATCCTGCGACGTATTCGACGAAATCTATTTAATGTTCATTTCTTTTATGTTAATGTAATTGTTCGTCCTAAATGTGATTAAATGTGCGTGATTCTAAATAGTAGTGATTCCTGAGTCCTACATATATATATATATAAATATATAACTGTTACGGTAAATGTGATGTAAAAACTCAGATGAGTACGTAAATGGGCCATCTATCTCAAAGAGGGTGAAAATGGTAAAGGGTGGAAATTTTCATTTCGCTATAACTTCCTTAATTTTGAAGATAGAAAAATAAAACAAATTAATCGAATCAGCACCTTATTAAGACAAACAACTTATGCATTTGAAATTTTTCGATAGCTGCAATTGCTTCGAAATAGGGGCAAAGAAGTGATTTTCAAGCTCCTAATTTTGACTGCTCTAATATAACAATTTATTCTGACAATTTAAAAATAAAAAATGCGATAAAGCTTTTATCTTTATTTCATTTTTATATTTTGAAATTATTTAAATACATGAGAACTAAAGATTAAAAACTTGAATAAAACTAATTAAATAAAAATAAAGAAAAAAAGATTTAATGGAAACTTTATGTAAAAAGGATCAGATTAAAAATGTCCAATGTATTCGCCAATGACATGAGATTAGTACAAAAGTACCGAAGAATATTTTTTAAAAAAAAAACTGATGATAAATTCCTTTTTACTCCAATTAATATCTTTAATAGAAATATTTAAATGCGCAACAGATAAGATCTTTATTCCAATATTAATTCAGAACAGCAGACTATCTTTCCCTTTCCCTATACATAAGAAAGTCAAACAATAAATTTCTACTTTCTATCACAAAACGATATTCTTTGCATTTAATTAAAAGAAGAAAATAATTGCAAACGATGGTTAATTTCTTCAAATCTGTCATTAAAATGCAGAGATAAATTTTCAGTTCTTGGTGACAAATACAGAATTTTGGCAATTGCTAATAACTTTAAAGATTTTCTA
>JAPMOR010118708.1:194343-266375 GCA_026543865.1 Argiope aurantia | reverse complement strand
TCGTCATTCTTTCAGAACAAAATTCTGTATCTCATTTCTGAATTTCATGTCTCTCAGATGATTTCTCGTGAAGTTATGGCAAAAAACATACCTGTTGCTTAAGTTTTGCACACCAGTGTATATATATATATATATCATATTATTTTTATCGTATCCGAAATATAGAAGAAGTTTTGTAATCACCAAAAAATTACTCGTCAGTTTGTCGATAAAAATTATCATCAACTCGAGATTTTGACGAACCTCTTCACTTCAGATCTCCCTGAATCCAAAAAGCATATTTGTGGCATTATATCTGTCTGTCAGTCAATCTGCTTCTCTCTGTGGAGTGCTTTGAGCTAGGTGGATAAAATTTGGTATATGAACTTTTCACCAAATCTGTAGACATAGATGATAAGTAATCTATCTTTGCCTTCCAGCTTGACGAGAAGAATGTTTTTAGTTATTATTTTCGATTAACACGGAAAGAGAAATTTAATTCTAAACATATTTTTATTTATTTATTTTGAAGCGAAAAGACATGGAGATTCTTTAAATTCTTAAAAAGAAATTTATTGACAGTTACAATGTTGTCTTTTTGTTATATTTTGCATACGAGAAAAGAAAAATGAAGAATCAGCAGAAGCTTTCATTTCTCGCTTGCAAATGACCATCAGTTAAAAACCTTTACTGAAAATTATGAGACCGTATTCAAGAGGTGACCTCACTGAAAGACATTAACTCTACATGAGGCCACCACAGCTATTCGCAATTTATCGTAAATTACAAATAAAATTTACAACTGCGTTTTCAAATAACCCAGTTTTAAAAGTTGAGTGAGAACTATGTCTGGAGCAGTTTCCTTTCTGGTCTTATTTTTCTGGGATGAAACTGGAAAAGAAGTTCCATCAACCAAAAAAGGAAGTGTGAACGCATGCGACAAAGATTCAAGGCTGGATCGGTTGCGAACTTACGCCAACTTCCGAAACAAAAAGTTCTGGACAGCCAAAAAGTAGATCACTAGCCGATGGTCATGGAGCGATTTTGCAAGTAAATAATTCAACAGAGGCAATAAAATACGACCAGGCAATTGTCTTTAGGTAAATGATTTTATTTTTCTCATAGATGGCTCGAGCAGATGACACTTACATCACCATGATTTACTTATAAGTGCCAGAAGGTCGAAAATTGTAAGAATACGAAATGAGTCGTTAACTTGTTAAAAGCTGTACAGCATTTGGCGGAGCATTATTTATTAAAGTTTGGTTTCAGAATTTGAATGATCCATGGAAGTAAAATCCAAAATGACCTTCAATTCTGTATTTGAAAAATGGGATTCATCACTGGAAGGGAAAGTAAACCAAAATTTAATGCGCGCTTTGATAAATATTTTTATTTTTATTTTCTCGTATACGAAGTAGAGAAGAAGTATCATAAGTTGCCAAAAAATTCAAATTTGAGAGTTTGACGAATCTCCATTTTTCAAACCTCCCTAAATTCGAAAAATGCATTTTTGACTTAATGTCTGTATGAGAAACCGATAACTCAGAAACTGTTTTGAGCTAGACGGGCAAAATTTTGCATATGAATTTATGACCAGATCTGTAAATTTCTATCATATTTTGAAAGAGATCCTTTCTCAGAAAATCTGTAGTTTTAGTTATATTGACTTCCCGTTTTAAAGTAACTCTAAGGATATTTTGGGACAGACGAAATTTTGAACCGCGGTCAGATGAGGAAGACGACACCTGAGCTGGTTACACCCTCTCCAAGCTTTCACACCACAGCAGCGGGATGATGTTTAGCCCCGACGGATTTAACGCGCACCAGACCGCTTACGCGACGATTCTTCAGTAAAATCGGCTTTCGTCTCTGAAACCCTCCAGTTCCGAAGCCGATTCTTTACCAACAGGCCAATGAGGCACCAGAAAGTTTGTATGTTAGGCTATTCGACGATAAATGAACTCAATAACTCCAAAACGCAAGAGCTAGGTAAAGGAAATATGGTCTGTAGTAGGTTTACATTTAAAATATATTTCATTAAATTTTAAACTAAATATGTCAAAGGATTAACCATCTGTCGGTCTGTATTTTCAAACGCATTAAGTGCAATAGCTCAAAGCGGATTGATTAAATCAATTAAATCCGATATATTATCTTGCGATTACAACAGTAATTCCGTGTCAAATTTTGGTTTTATTCGGTGGTTAAAGTATACTCAAATTACATATTCGCATGATAGATTCAGTGAAAATATTAGATTCACTCCAGAGTATATTTCGTAACTATTGTTCGCTAATTTCATGCAAGCTATTTGTGGCCTTACAAATGCCCATAATTTTATGCGGAAGGAACGATTTAAGACCTTACTTGAAAAAGATTCGAGAAAGTTTCGAGAAGACCACTCCCACTGGTTAATTCCATCATTTTTATTTCTGGGTAGTTTTCTTTATATAATCAATTGAATTTTATTTCTACGTTCGTTTGTTGGAAAGTAATGTGCATTTTTATTCTTGCATGATGTAAGTCTTAATGTTTTTTAAATTCTTAATTCTGGTAAAATCCTAATAAATTAAAACTTTATGCATATTTTTTTCAAATTTAATATTATTATTCCTAAATATATTCTATAGTTCCTAAACTAGAAAGTAAAAGATATGTTCATTAAAAAAATTCTCAATTCTTTAATAAAAAAAAAATCATAATATTTTTCAACAGCATTTAAAGCATTTAAAGTCTTTGCTCTTTTTCTTCGGAGCAAAATACAAAAATAAATAAATAAATAAAAACAATACATTGTTAATTAAAAGGAATAGAACAGAAACACATTTCCTTTTCTGAAAAAAACTAATACCGAATACAGTTTAAAGTAACGAATTGATTTACAATTGTTCGTACAGCCACAGTAACAAAACACGTACATGTACCCAGGACACACCAATGTATATAAGCTCATATTTAAAAAAAATGTTTCAACTCATATTAAAATAATAAATTTTGCTTTTTAAGTATTAAATCTTTTTTATTTAAAGATTTCTGTGCCTAGTTTTCTTCTCTTATTTTTTTTACATTTCATCTGTACGATTTATGCCATTTTTAGTTTTATTTTAAAAACAATAAGAATTGAATTGGTAAATATTTTCCGATTATTGATGCTGTATACAATTGAAATTAGCGAATGGATTTACAGTTGTTTGTCCATCCATAGTAGCAAAATACATACAGTGGCCCAAACAATTGAGAGTACACCTTACTTTTACTTGATAAATTCGATTTGCAATATAAATAACACATTATCAAGAAGTGCAAACATGTTTTAATTTTTACAAATAAAAAAATGTTTAATTTAAAGTAAAAATAATCAACGAAAAATTTCTAAATTGAAGAGTTTCATAAGTATTTTAAATTAACAAAAGCAGATTTTTGCCTCAAAAAATTGAGAATGCACCAATAAAATTTTTATAATACCTCACATAGAAAGAAAGTGTCAATATTTAGCTGCATGCCTTTTGGCTTTTATAATGACCTCTAAACGTCGTGGAACTGATTCGACCAATTTTTTGTGATATCTGAAGATATTTTACCCCATTTTTCTTGCAACACTCGTTTTAAATAGGTTTTCTTTCTAATTTTGGGTTTTCGGACTGCTGTTTCGAGTGTCGACCACAGAGTTTCAATGACACTGATGGCGGGGACTGTGGTAGTGTGTGTAACTGACATTTACAATGAAAAAGAAGGCCACATTTTGAAGATATGTGCTGTGTGTTTGGGGTTGTTGTTCTGCT
This sequence comes from Argiope aurantia, assembly GCA_026543865.1. Lineage (NCBI taxonomy): Eukaryota > Metazoa > Arthropoda > Arachnida > Araneae > Araneidae > Argiope > Argiope aurantia. The sequence goes on along the minus strand of JAPMOR010118708.1, from coordinate 262,611 downwards.
GAAAAATGAAATTTCCCTCTAAACGCAAATTTTTAGCACTTTCCTTTAGATTGCTGTGATCATATGTTTCAACCAACTTGTGCAGAAATTTCTCAAATTATAGGCAGAAGTGTAAGTTCTAAAACTGCGCGAAATGTAATTAAACAAACAAGATATAAAAGTCGAATTGTTAGAGAGAAACCATTCATCAGCTTGCAAATTCAGAAAAAGCTTTTGAAGTTTGCAAAAACTCATCAGTTGAAGACCAATAACTTTTGGAAGAAAGTTATATTTAGTGATGAAAGAAAACTCAACATTTTTAGTAATAACGGCCATCGTATCCGATACCGCTTTGGATCCAAAACGTTTACATCCTATAATTAAACATGGTAGTTGACCCCTTCATGATTTGGGGTTGCATGGCTTCATCCGGGGTAGGAAATTTTATTCTTATAGATGGCATTATAAAGCATATGGTTTACTTGGATATACTTCGTAGCAATCTAAAGGAAAGTTCAAACACTTTGGGTTTAGATGGAAATTTCATTTTTCTGCAGACAACGACCTCAAACAAAATGCGCGTAACGTCAAAATGTGGTGTCTTTTTCATTGTAGACAGCACTTACAATCACTACCACAGTCCACCGACATCAATGTCATTGAATATGACATTGAATATTCGAACTACCACACTCGAAACAACAGTTCCAAAATCACAAAATCTATACTTATAAATAAAGCTCAATGTGTGTGGTGTGTGTTGGCGTACTACAGGTCAGGTCATTTGACCTACAGCTACCAAATTTGGTACATGTATACCTTAGAGATCGGGAATGTGCATCTGGGGTCCCTTTTTTGAATTTTTAATTAGAATTTTAATTATTAATTGAAAACTATCTTTCCGGCCAAAAAAATCTTCCATTTTTCCCACCGCCAGATGAGTAAGGCTTCAGTTTTTTTCCCCCAATAATAATAAGGCTAGGGTTAACATTTTTCGGCCGATTATTTCAAACGATTCTGTTTATTTTCTTAATGCTTTATGCATTAAAAATTAAACATTGTTAATTAATCGATCTTTCAGATTCATTCTGAAGTACTTTTGAATTAAAATAACACAGAATAAAGGAAATTAAAAATGTCTAATCTGCATAGCGTTACCCGTAGAAAAATTCACGCATGCGCATTGTGTTCTGATTGTTGATAATATTATCAACGGATGATTCTTGATTTAAATTATTTTTAGTTTAGTTGCATGCTTTTGTAATTAAATTGTATTTATGTTAGTTATATATTTTTTGTATATGCTTATAGTTTTAAGTAGCTTTTTAAACCTGTTTTCGACCGATTATTTTAAACGATTCATTTTATTTTCTTAGTGTTTTATGCATTTAAAATTAAACATTGTTAATTAATCGATCTGTTCATGATGAATCTGAGAAAAGTTTGTTGACAAATTCTTGAGATATTACATAAATTAAGAAAGATATTCTTTAGTGAGCATAAAGTTTAAACGCTCAGTGACTCTGTTATCAGTAATCATATTATAAAAAATATTATATTAATTGCAGATTAATTCTTTCCACTTTAATTTAAAGCATAAATTCTACAGGAGCTAACAGAAAATTAGTGAGATACATATTACGTTATGACCGAAGGCTTTTACAATATTATGAGTGAATTATATGACTATCAAAATTTGAAGTTTTAAAATATTTTGATGAAAAATCTATTAAAGTAGGAATTGCGTAAAATATTTAATTATTAAAATTTAAACGAACATTAAGATTGGCGAACCAGCTGGTCGCCAAAGGCAATTAGTTTGAAATAAAACCCATTTAAAACAAGTGTTGCAAGAAGAATGGGATAAAATATCTTCAGATACCACCAAAAATTAGTTGAATCGGTACCACGACATTTAGAGGCCATTATAAAAACCATAAGAAATGCAACTAAATACTGACACTTTCTTTCTATGCGAGATATTACGAAAATTTCATTGGTGTATTCTCAATGTTTTGGGACAGAAATCTGCATATGTTTATTTAAAATGCTTCTGAAATTTTCGAATTTAGAAATTTTTCGCTGATTGTTCTTTATTTTTATTTTAAATTAAACCATTTGCTATTGTAAAAATAAAAACATGTTTGCACTTCTCAGTAATGTGTTATTTATGATGAAAGTCGGAATTTATCAAGTAGAAATAAGGCGTACTCTCAATTGTTTGAGCCACTGTACATATACCCAAGACACACCGATGTATATGTGTCAGTTCGTATAAAAATAATTAATTTTGCTTTTTAAATATTAATCCTTTTAATTTACAAATTGCCGCGAATAATTATTTTAACATTTCATCTGTAAGATTTTATATTATTTTTACCCTTTTTAATAACAATAAGAATTGAGGGGATAAATATGTTTCCCATTATTGAAGTAATATTTTTATAGAAATTCTACATGCAAAGCCAGGGTCTTGAAATGATAAAATGAACCCTCATGTCCTACACTTCTAAAAGAACAATATCTTAACCAGAATATTAAACTTTTTTTCTCCTAAATTAAAAAAAAAAAAACACGAGGCATTTCACTTTCTATGAATTATTCATTGTGTCTAAAATCCCTCGTATACATGTTGGATTTTTAAAAAAATAGGAAACTCCAATGTTTGTATTGTGATTCGAAAAGATTATTAAAACTCCTCCAAACTTACAGAATAAAATTTTATTTAAACAAACAAAAAAGTAGTTTTCAGCCACGTTCAGTGAAAGCGCTTTTTATCTGAAATATGGACGCAAAAATGACTGAAGCGGCATTTTGAAATGCAAAACTTTCACCTCTCACTGTGTTTCGCATAGCAATATCTTCCCTGGATTCTTTGGATGCTTCTCGTGGAACCATAAACCTACTTGGCCTTCCATCGGGGTCGATGGCGGAATTTGCCTATCTGATTTGCAAGTGTCCAAAAGGCAGCTATTAGACGTTTTTATCTCGAAACCTTGTTCCAGTTTTTCTCCACCATTCATAATCTTGAGAACAAATCTCAGCAGAAGTGGAACGATCGTGGAGTGCGAGATCTGGGATTGAAATGCAACATCCGCTTGATGACAGCGCTTAAATATAAGATCACTAGCATGTGTCTTTATACTATGCATAATCAGATATTCCAACGTTTGAGTGTTATTAATTTATATCAATGGAGAAAAGACTATAGTGGAACAAGATACTGCAAGTGAAGTTAAATAGAAGAAGTTATAAAGAATACATACTAGTGTTAAAACTTCAAATTTAGAAAGAAAAAAGAAGAAAAAAAGGTACTTTTTCCATTTTCAAGGGAAAATCGACAAACCATTTCTTTTTTTTTTTTTTTCGATTTTTTTTTTTTTGCTGGCTATTTGGCGAAAATAATTTAACTGTTGCCATCGGTCCTCAGAATATATTGGTACTTTTCCGTTCCCGAGTGCCGAAAAAAATCGCCAAACTGTCGGAAATTTGGCGAAAATAATTTAACTGTCGCCAACAGCACTCGAAAACGGAAAAGTACAGAAAGAAAATCAAAATTGCTTTTCTTTTTATTTAAAGGGCATTTGAACTAAAATTTTCGTCAAAATCGAGCAGTTCGGGAAAAAAAAATAGATTGGTGAAAACGGTATGCCATCAAAATAAGTACATTTTTGTCGAAATCGCGCTATGGTCAATACCCAAAATTGGCTATTGATTGTTAAACATTGGAAAGAACTTCCTTAAATATTGGCTCATGGAAAAAAGAGGAAAGGGTGATATCCAATTTCATAAAACTTGCAAGAACATTTCAAATGCCTATTATGTTTAAAATCAAACTTTTATAATAAAAATATAATAATTACAAAATAAAAAATGAAGCAAGAAAGGAAGAATTATACTTAAATAATTAGTTATTATAGGGACAAAATTCTTGGCTTTCTTTCTAGGCCTGCAGCTGCTTTGCTGCATCTACACATCTGTTTTGCATTCACTTCAACTACACATCTATTTCACTTCTCCAGAAGGTAATTATAATAGTAATGGCTTCTTAACATTTTTCACATATATCCTTGATATAGTTATTTACTACTCACATAATTCTGAGCAAAAAAGAAACGACGTCTCTTAATTACGTTAAATTTAGTATTGTTTTGACAAAATGTAAATCAGACAATTCAAATAAATCATTCTAAACAAACAAAATTTGCCATAAAATAGATAATCAAGCAACATTTTCTTTTTCTCGCAAATTGTGAATATTTCTCAGACTTGCCAATTTGAAACTTCAGCTCCTTTACCTCGAATCATTTTCAAAATAGCCAAAGACACAGGGGGGGGGATAGTTAAATATGGGGCAATTAAAGTCAAAATTTCCATGTACTGCCATTACTTAAGGTATTATTATAGAGAAAGTGTCAAACTCATTACAAATTTTATATTTGAAAATTGTCATTGACCTATAGTTTGTACCATATATTAATCTCAAAGTTTTTACGGCTTTCAATAAATAAAATATCTATACAAAATAAAAACAAATATTATAATTATCACCAATTTAATTTTTTTATAATGAATAATTGAATTCTTAATAAATAATTTCAAAATATTGCGAAAACTAATTGATATTGCTATACAAAAACTCACGCGTCAAACTGAAGTCAGTCTGTAACTACATCTGCTAATAAAGAAAATGAATGTGCGCATTAACGCTCTACAGTGCAGACCATTTGTTCTAGAAATATCAAATCTGGCTCATATATAGTTTGGAGGATGGAAGTATCCACTTCGGAACGATTTTTAAATTTTAATTAATTAAAAGTTAAACTAAATTTTAGCGTTTTTACATTACATATTTTGAAAATATTATTGCACACAAATATTTTTTTTTCTTTTTCAACTTTTTAAAAATGCTTTTTAATTTCACTAAATTAATAGTTTTGCAAATTTTTCATGAATTTCGGCAATATTTTTAAATATATTTTCAATAATAGATTTCATTGTTTTCCAGAAATTCAAATGGTTTTCATTGTTTTATCAAATGTTTAAATGCTTGCTTTTCTTCCTTTGTTGAAAAATAAAAAGGATTCTATTCAATATTTGTGCAGTTTATAATACGAAAATTAAATTGCAAAACCGCGGTCGTTAGAAGAGAAATGAATAGGTCATTTACATTTTTAAAGCGATATGATATCATGGGACTACTCTCATTTAGAAAGATCCATGTACACATTAAACAGAACAAATAAGATACAATTAACAAGACGGTTAAAATAATACAAAGCATTAATGTCTGAGAATTTTACGAAATTATATCTAAATGATTTAATTGAAATTAAATATAACCAATATCCACGGCAATTCAGCTAGTCTCCAAAGCCTTCTAGTAAAATTTAAAAGTGAAGTTTAGTTTAGTTATATTAACGTCCCGTTCTAAAGCAACACTAGGGCTATTTTGGGACGGACCTCGTAATTTTGAACCGTGGTCAGATGACGAGGACGACATCTGAGCTGGCACCCCCCTCTCCACACCAGCGGGAGGACGTTTGGTCAGGACGGATTTAACGTGCAACAGACCCCCTTACACGACGGTTCTTCGGTGGAATCGGGTCTCGAACCTGAAACCCTCCGGTTCCGAAGCCGAGACCTTACCACCAGGCCACCGCGGCCCAATTTAAAAGTGAAGTTACAAAAGCTAAAATTATTAAAATAGCACGCCTGTCATACCTATGAAAATTTGTTGCTTAAAACTTATTTGGTTACGGAATCACGGACATAAATTTATGTCCAAGAGATTTATTTAAAATTAAATACAATCAATATCCCTTGCATAACAGCTCGTCTCCGAAGGCGGCTAATTTTTTAAATAAAAGCAACTTTCACAATTTGATACCAAATAAACTAAGCCAATAGAAAATATTAAACGTTATCACGATTCTTGCCAAAACAATTTTATTGTGAAAGTTAAAAATGTACGTTTTCTATTTCTTTTTGATACCTTATCAAAGTGTTTGCCACAGATGCTTGATGATGTCGATATATCACTATTCATCCATCACATTTAGCGAAATTATTCATTTAAAAATATTTTTTATGGAGAAAGCGATGACATTTGACCGACATGCGATTCATTTTCGACTTTTGAATAGTTAAAACTAATCTGCATTTTTACTTCCTTGCAGGCCGAATAAGATGTTCATATCTTCCACTTTTCCTATTAACTTTCCAACGGAGAAATTAAATTGCTTTTACATCCTGAACCGCGCCCACATGCGAATTCCCACGAGCGTCGCATCCCTCCAATATACGAACGGGTAAATATATTATAAGAAACTGAACAAAGGCTATTCGAACAATGCATCTCTAAAGATTTCCATCCATACTCCCTTTAGAATATGATGGGGGTGGAACTCATATGAGAAAAGCAATCTTCTCGTGCACCAAATTTTTGATAGAGATATATATCTCTGTTCATCATTCCCCACTCAGAATATTTAAAATTTAGAAAATGAATATTCTTTTAATTTTAGATTATAGTTAATTATATATATATATATCATTGCGTTTTATTCGCTTCGTGATTGGTAGGTGCGAGTCACCTGACCCATTACGTTTGAGGTTTGTTTCGTTAATATTGTTAAAAATATTATTACATACTAGTAAGTATTTATAATAATACACTTGACGGTGAAATGGCCGTAAGAAAGAAAAATTAAAGCCTTATTTAACACCAAATGAACAGCAATTGAGTCTAAAACAATATTATTTGTTGATTCTACTTTTAGACACATCGTTTTTGGCAACACTAATGAATAACACTCCGGTTTTTTTTTTTTAAATCTTTTTCGTTTAACACACATTTCTCGTCTCTTGGCTAGCAATCGTCTGAATATTTAAGCAATACAGGTGTTAACCCGGCATAAAAAAATAAATAAAAAATAGTAAAGGGTCGTCAAGCGATATTAGACGAAAAAAAAAAAAAAAAAAGACGGAGTGAATAAATATTTATAAATTATTGCGATTGCTACAGTCAACAGTAACTAAATAAGGAATGAACTATTCGTCTACGCATCGGCATCGCGTTTTCATGTTTAGAAACGTTTGCGTGAGACAGGAATATTCAAGTTCAGACAGGCAGCGAAACGGACTACTTGTTTTAGTGAATATTACAATTTCACCATACATATAATAAAAAATTAAATTTGTTTTTTAATGGAGATTATATATATATATTTCAGTTTGGAGTTAATTATTTTTAAATGTGAAGCCCTGCCCCCTTTTGATTCGGCGTTGCCATGTGCCGCACGATCTTGATAAGATCGTGCGATTGCCATGTGCATAAGATTTTATCTAAATCGGCACAATGAATGAATCTGGAGAATTGCTAAGTTTCCCTGAAGAAAATGTACCTTGCAATAGCATATATTTTTTTCGATTTATCTCGAAAATGGAGTGGAGGGGAAGATAACTACAGACGACACACCTAGAGGTCACAAACTTTTCATATGAAATAAACTAGCAGGAATGGTCTGCACAAACTTTTCTCTAACAAAGATGTCACTTCACCCTCCCCCTTACATTAATCTGAGGATCTTGGGCAGAGCCCTGAATATCAGGAATCTCATATATACACACCCATCCCCAGTAAGGAAAACCGTCGTCTGTATTAATTGCAAAGCACTAGCGAACAATACTAGCGAAATCAATCTTTCTTTCTTTTCAAATCGATTTTTGGCGTGAATCTAGTTTTTATTGAATCTAACCTGATTTATCAATGGTATGGGATTAATACGGAAGTACTAATCCCGTCTGTACTCGAGCAACTTAAAATACTTCTTCTAAATGGACTTCATTACAAATGAAATAAAAAAGTCTGACCAAATTTACATCATTCTAGCTCAAAGTGCTTTTGAGTTATGTTCAGACATTTCTGAAAGTATGTTTATTGTGTTCAAGGGAGCCCGAAAGTTCAAATTTTTTGACAATTACAATATTTTCTTTTTGCCTGCTTCTTGTATGAGGAAGTACAAATCTGAAAATCAGTTCAGTGGTTGCGATTAGTAAATTCTGCAGTAGGTTTTCCCCATGGAGAGGGTACAATGAACTAACATTTTTGAAATTTCTATCAAAAACAGAAGATGGTAAAGAGCAAGTAATCATTAATGGCATATCTAATAGCCACAAGCTTTCATGTGAAATAAAATTTCAGAACATTGAATGAATAGCTTGGGCTGTGATGGTTTTTTTTTTTATTTAAATAAAAATCCATCGCTAAATTTAAATATAATATAAATGAGAAATGCATATACATAATCTCCTTAAAAGAAAAGAAAATGGATCAAAAATATCTGAATATAATCACTTAAATAAGCAAAATGTGCAAATAATCAAAATTTAACATAAATATAATATTAATTTTCTACAGTATCAACAGTCTACTTAAAGACATTAGTTGAAATAAGTCTCAGTCAAGAATATATATTGAACTAGGATCACATATTTTTCATTTATTAAAATGTAAGTTGTAAGGCAAGGTAAAAAAATAAAAATAAAATAGCTATTTGAAGTATTCTAATTAATAGTTGATACATAATGATTTATAACCAATACTATTACAACTTTACATATCCAGTTTTATTTTATTTTTAACACTCATGCATCATTAGAAAAACTCAATAAAAATTTGTGTTTTCTTACTTCATAACATAGGTTATTTTATGAATAATTTTTCATCAGCTATGTTAAAATAAGATTTTTCAACGCAAGAAGGTATATAGAAAAAAAATTTATGAAAGTCAGTTTTTGAAATTCTACCAATTCTAAGGATAATTCTTTAATCTATTCGCTTAGATTGCTATACAATAAATGATTGATCTAGTAAGGTTTCATTTTGATCTCAGTACATGGTGCAAAGATTAAGATAGTAAATTTGAGAGCAAAGATAATCATTTCAAGCTTTTGAAAGTAAACAAATTCATATAAATGCAAGCAAACTTTTTGTTGATCATAAATGACACAACCTTAAGATTTACACAGATCACAACCACAAAAAGTTATAATATTCCAGTGAAAACTGTCTTGCACAATTAAGCTATACAATGTTAACGAATAATTTCCCCCAACGTGCAGCAAAAACAGCCACCCACCACCACTTTGCATATTAGAAGCTCAGAAATGCTCGATGAATTTACCAATTTTAAATTGTAAAACTTTCAGACATCCCCAAAATTGATAATTCACTTGAAATATCATTCAGAATTTAGTTAATTATGTTATGCTGTAGAACGCTTTATCTCTGGCTGTCAAACCATAACTTCAATACATATATATTATAAAATATGAGATATTAAGCCTGCTTCAAAAATTCTTATTTAAAACAATGAATTCAAGTTGAACACTTGAGATGATATACAATAAAATAAATATTCCTTGGTGAAAATAGTAAAAATTAGTCCAAATCAAATATATCACCCATTGTATAGTATTTATAGTATATGTTGTCAAATTATAGAAAATTGACATTGATCACAAAAACAAACACAAAAATTTCCATTTCATTTATTGCAAAAATCATTTAAGAACAGAATCATAAAATAGCTACAAAATACACATACATAAAACAAAAAGAAACTACGATGCTTCAATATACACTGTGTCCCAGCTGCCTGAGCTTTAAAATAAATCCATTGCATAAGTCCTTTTGTTTGGCAGAGGAGACCGAATGAATACGAAAGAACTGTGGCAAGAGTCTATGAGAGGGCAGTAATCACAGTTGAAGATTGATAAATGTATGTACACACAAATGACTCTCACGAAGTGGTCTGCTCCGAGGAAGGCTTTGGATGCATGCAGGACCTTGCAACAGATTCAAACAACCTATGAAAGGATGAACAATAGCTTTTTTTAAAAAAAAGAATGCACACACATATAATATTAAATAGAAAACAGCAATATTTAAAATCACAGTATGTGATTTATATCAATCAACAAAATATACACAATTTAAGACTCAATTTTTCCTAGTTGTTTCTATTGCAACATCAAATAATGAAAGAGTCATGATAAAGTAAAAGAAAAAAAGGTTCAATCTATTGAGTTCATAAGAAGTATAGGTTAACATTTAATTATGATTTAACTGTAAATAATGCTGCAAGAAAATAAATTTCTATTCTACCTTCTACCAAAAGAATTTTATATGAAAGTTCAAGAGAAAATAAAATTTCTAAATATTTCAGGATACATCTTAGAGTAATTACATTATATGTACTAATATAATTTAAATGTAATCACACTTTAATTAAAAAGGATTGATGTGTAACATAACTGACTCTACCCATCTCCTTTTTTTTTACAAAATATGGATATAATTAGTTCAATCTTATGTCCGTACAAATTCAATAATTTCAGTAATTAAGTAATTTCATACAAAAATTCTTTTTACATTTGTACATAAAATCACCTGAGCATTACAAAACAAAAATCATTCATACAAAACTTCATAACCTTAATGGTTTGATAATTTATAACTATTCAACAAAAAGTAAAGTATTCAACAAAAAACAAACAGCAGCCAAATGAAAACCTACTTTTCAATCTCAGGAGCACATCGAACAAACTCATGATTCCAAAATTTGAAGTTTTGATTCTTGATGAGTTCAATGAAAGTGATCAATAATCCCCAAGGATGAGGTCGATTGACTATCAGGCGCTCTAATAAAACTCTGAAAAAGGAAAAATAATTTGCAGAACAAAATAAGAGTAAGAAATCTCTAGAAATCAGATAATTCTCTCCTTAAAACAATTTACAACACCAAAATTAGGAGATAGCTTAAAACAGCGTATGTTTTTTATAAATATGAATTATTTAACTTCCCGAAAATACCCAACAATTCTCCTTTGAACCTTAATTTACACTTTAACATTCTAAAAATTCCAGTTGATCAAGCAAATATTTATACTATTTTATTTCCCTAAATATGTCCTCATTTTATGGCCTGCATATTTTCTATAGGTGGTTCAAGGTTACATTTTCTACCATGTAACCGGTTGTCGGCTCGCAATGCTGAGGCAGATAACAGTCACTTTTCTTTTTACACAGCTGTTAAGATATTCCCAAAACGCACTGATGTGGGGAAAAAAACATGCTTTGTCAAAACCATGGCAACGGAGAAGGAGAACACTGAGGATTCCTATACTGTATTTTTTCACTTCTTTATGCAGGTAAAGCTCACAGAAATTTAGTACAATCTTGAAAAAATGCCAATCACATTCAATTTTAATATTGCATAGGTTTTAGCAGCAGCCGTTGATTATTTTAATAGATAAAAACGCACAACATACTTTTGAAGGAACCTGAAATTACAACAGTACATAATTTGTATTTACATACAGAAATTATTCTCCAAAATACTAAAAATGAACGGATTTTCCCCCCATAAAAATTATCCTTAATATCAGTGTTAAATTACTGTTCAATATAATTTTCATTCATTTATTTATAAAACTTTACAAACCTTGTAATCTGTTCTTGAATGGCTTCAGTATTTGCTTCTGCAAACAGGTACAGAAGGGTACAACTGAAGTAATGAGTATGACTGTTTGGATAGCGTAACTGGTTAGCAATGGCATTGAGGAACAAATAACGCCCTATTGAAGAAAGAAGGGAAGAAAATTGATAAGGCTTCTATAAGCTCATACACAAAAGAAATAATAATAGCACACAATTCAGAAGTTTTTAAACATTCCTCTCCACTAAAATATAATATTTCATAATAATAACAATATATAAAAATCAACAGAAAGAAATAGTCAAATGAGTTTTTTTTAAAGAAAGTGATCAGTTTTAAAATTAGACCATCAGAGGAAGATAAATATTGAAAATAGAAGAATGGCTTCGCTGAACAGAATTTTAAGAGATAAAATAAGCTTATTTTACATATAATTGGGGGTGATGGTTTTCCAAAAACAAATACAAAGTTATAAATATATTTAAAAAAAATTATGATAATGAATTATTTAATTCTGTTACAAGATTTATTCAATGAAAATCCTCTTTTCTCCTTTAAAGTTTTTTTTTTTATTTTATTAGTACAGTATAATTTTGAGGAAATAAAACAAGCTTGTTTTTATTAAGCACTATATTCTGTTGTTTATTTTACCACAAATTAAATATTCTAATATAATAGAACTTTTCATAGCAGAAATTACTTACCAATAAATTTTTAACAAAAATGTTATGATCAATGCTAACAAAAATGTTAAATATTATACTCAAGATTAACATGAGAGCCAAAAATGGACTTCTCGCATTGATATCAGGAGCTTTCTATTATATTACAAAATTTGAATTTAGAGAAATAGTCAAACTATATGGTACAACCGGGAGCTTTAGTGAAATAAACCCCAAAGCATGAAATTAGTCCAAAAAACAATTATAAAATTAAAATTAAAATATTAATAAAATTTTACATACACTTTGTATGAAACTACTCCAATGACATAGAACAATTATCTTTATGCAAATTAACTATAGCCCAATAGTTATGAATGCTGAAGCAGTATTTTATTTTTAAAAAATCCATTTCAATTATGAATGCTAAGAGATTACTTCTTGTTAATCTTTTCGATTTCAAAAATTTAAAGCTTGATTATCAATTTAATATCTTAACTTGAATACCTTGATAATACTTTACCGTAACTGATGCCTTAAATACACTGAATGACTCAACAAAACCAGTTTTGGCAATTTCCACAATATTTTGAATCCTTACACAAAAATTTACCATATAATCTATACTGAATACTTATTTCATGTTACCTTAAATAACAGTATCAAATCGTACATCAACGATAACCAAACTTATTTTTAGATAAAAGTAATACAAGAAATAATTTTAAAATTTAGACTTAATCAGATATTTTATTAACTAAATATATGCCTTTAAAAGATAGAAGATAAAATTTTACCTTCTGTGTCAGAGTCTACAGCAAGGTTCTGGAAAATATCCATGTGAGATGAATGGGTAATTGTGCTCATGTTTGGAGTATTGCCTTTATTTTGGATATACTGAATAGCTTGAGTGCCAACATATAAAACTAGAGCGTTGATAAGAGGTATGTTGTATCGCATTCCAGGCTCATTTGACACCTGTATAATGGATTTTGAAAAATTAAGCATTAAAAGAAAAATGATGCATAAATTATCAAATCATTTATGAAAAAACTATTATAATTCAAGATTTTTAATAATACTAATAAATAATAATCAGTTACTAAGAAACTATTCTATATGTAATCTCACACGATCATGGGGAAAAAAATAATTAAGAGATGGTAATTAAAATCACAGCTAATTGTAAAATTTTATCAAACTAAAACTATTAGAAACAATTAAAAACTGTTTTTGCCATTACCTGCAAACTAGTTCTAAGTTCAGACAAAAATGTTACAGGGGCTCTTGTTTTGATGTATGAATCCAAGTCCTGAAAATAAAATTAAAAAAGTTTATGCTAAGTATAAAAAGATGCAATAATAATTTTAAAAAAAAACCCTTAAACCTGTTATGTAAGTCAATTAATACATGAATGCCAAAAGTAAGATATAAATGCATTAATTGAAGCTATTTTTTATGTTAGCTAATTATATTAGATTGCTACATCAAAGATTTTTCATAGCAAATAATGCTTAAAGAACATATATTCATGCAAATTCAGTATTACAGTATAGCAATCCTAATACAAATAAAGATGAAAGTCTGTCTGTAGGTAATCGCAGGACTTGAGAGAGCAAAAATAAATATCTCAGTGCCTTTGCATTTAAGTTTTAAATAAGCAAAAAATTTCAAAGTTTGATGTTTTCAGTCATCCCTTCTAAAAAAATTATAATAGAAAATTGACTTAAAAAATATTTTAAAGTACTCTCTTTTAAATGGTATGATTTTAACTATTCCAATGTTCCATAGTTGCTAAAAAAGAAAGTTTTATTTGTAAAAAGTAAAAACAGTAATTCACTCCCTACTAAATATTTTTTTAGGGGGGGGGGGAATCCGATTAAAAAATGAATCTATATACAGACATTTAACAGAGTTGCCTCTCAAATCTTGGAAAAAAATTCCCTGTTTTCCCCAGTACATATATTCATGATGTGAGGATATGTGCTAGTTATAATGCAATGCGATTTTAAGAAAGAAGATTTATATTTAGTTACAAATAAAAAGATAATTTCTCTTTATTTATTATCTAAAATTCAGCAAGATAAAATTAATATACTACCTCACATACTCTTTAATTGCAAGCTGCAGAAAATTAAGCACATGTGAAATAAAACACAAAACAATTTTATTATAATGATATAAATCATCTAATGATTACTTAAAAAAATAAATAAGATTACTTTAATTTATTTTTTTTCTAATTCATGTACGTATCAATTTTTGCGGATTTTTCTGTTTTCAGTGAACGTACCATACATCACTAAATGAATACTAAGTTTAAATGCTCATAAAAAGTCAGCTTTAAATGATTGCTCTTAAACAGAAAAGTTAGAAATCTGTTTTCGGACATTAAATTTGACGCTTTCAAATTTGGCATGCCGTATTTTTTGAGTATTCCCTTTAGATACTAAGTCCAACATCAGTGATGACTCTTTGAAACTGGTAAACAGTCTTGTATGTTTTCCTCTTTTGGCATAACCAGTAATTATTTTCCCATATTATTTAGGCTTTTTATCTTCTTACAAAGCAAGCAGTAAGCAACAAATGAAATTTGCAAAACTTCTCGAACCCATTCAATATTGATTGAGTTTAGTTTCAGCAAAAATGAATTAGATTAGCTGAAACTTAATCTGTCCCATCTTAAATTAAATTTTAAAACTTTGGCAAAATCACAAAATTTGGTAGATGCATAATATAATGGAAAGAAAAGTGTACAATTTTGAAGTAGTGCAAATTACATATCTATCAAAGTAAAGCTACATACACCATTAAGATGAAAATAATTTAAATTTTTAGCAATTATTCTAAGCAATCTCAATGAACCAACTGGCCACCAAAGACACAGCCAATTCACAATCTTCGTTTAGTTAGTTTTCAAACAGGGAACATAAGATCATTTAATATATTTATTACTGAGCATAATATTAACTTTAATAGATAACCAGCTATGCAATATTTATGCAATAGATCACTAACTCTTGACTCTATTTCCTGCTTTATAATTAAGAGTGGAAAATGCAAATGTTTAAAGATAAATGTAAATTATCTTCTGGATATATGATTGTTTTCCTGTAAAGTTGATTTCTATCACAAAGAATATTGAGAATTCTTACAATAACTTTAGATTTTGGTAGTATTTTTAATATTTTATGCATAAAAATTATTAATGTAGAAAAATAATTTTTTTTTAACATTAACACATTCAAATGAATGTTTTGAAAATGAGACCCTACCTTTTTGAATGAAGGTGGTTGAATCAGATTGTTGAAATTTGCAAGGATTCTGGGAGCTTGCGTGATTTCTGGTAGCAAGTCCACTTTTAAGTTAGGTGTAAATGGATCTGGAAGTCTCATGTTGCGAGGGAATGCACTGAGAATTAAATTTCTCATCTGAATGCAATTAGGAGCTATGACATCACAAAATCCATAATGGTAATCACATAAGAACTCAGGAAAATCATGCAGCAATACTAGCAATACACGAAGTGTGCCCTATAAACAAATTGATTAACAGTTATTAAAATTACCAAAATGCTGTCATTAATTCAATCAGTTTTTGATGAAGTAAATTTACCTTGTACAACAATTGAATAGGTGCTGCAAGTTCAACATTCCGTAAGAAAGGGGCAAGGAATTTAAAGAGGCTGACTAGCAACTGGGCATACATTGTCCATCCCTAAAAATGAACAATGGTGGAATTAGATCAAATTTTTTTATTAAAAATTGAAAAGATATAGAATTGCATATGATAAAATAATGAAATAAACAAAAGTTTTGACTGTAGACATTTAAAAACTTACCTTTTGGGCAGGTGAAAGAGCTAGAACTCGACCGAGGAATACTCTGTGCGAAACAAGTTCCAACCAAGCATAAGCAAACCCTGGAGCTTTCTGTGGCCTCAAATAATACAGAGTATTGCTACAAATTAAAACAAAATTTTAACAAATTTTTCTAACTGCTGAAAAATAGTAAACAAATTTATAGTTAATATCCATTTTATTTTCTGATTGAAGTTTACTGTTTTTAAAAACCATTCACAATTTACGTACAAGACATTTATAAAAACGTTGATTACACTTAATTTGATCTAAATCAATTAGTTAATATTATATATTTGACAGCTGGATTTTACAAAGAATATTTGATTGTGTTGAACACATACCAAAAGGCAGTAAGTATTTGAGGATTTATAGCTTCTAAAACGGCTTCTGGGGCACTCAGTTCTAAAAATAACATGATGAAAATTCTGTGATAAGGTAATTGTTGAAATTCCACCCCTCTCAACTCTTGATCCTGAAGAAGCACTCCAGTCACTATACCTAATACCTAGAAAGAAAAAGAAAAAACCACCAAGAATTTGTAAATTACATGAAAATATAAAATTATGAAGTAAAAAATAAAAGTTTCATACATACCTTGTTCAAAAGATTAACTTTAGTTACTGTGTTGTTGTTATCACCACTATGCTTTACCAGAAGAGCAATCAGCCGAACATAGGCATCCAAAGTATGAAAACACTTGGCACGAATAACTGTTGGCGATTTAAGGTTTTGGTCCATGAGAACACGATAACTGAGATCAACACACATTTCAGTACTCAGGCGGAAGAAGCGAGTAATTAGTTCATCAGTCTTTAATATTCCTTGTAAATTCATCTGAAATTTATTCATGGGTTTGAACAGGCATGTCAAAACCAAAACAAGGATAAATTCTATTTTAACAACTTACCATAAAAATCGAAATAAATAAGATTCTATATATTAATATTTTCTGTAAAAGGAGATAATTTTTAATGAAACTGCTTCTTATATGAAAACTGCAATTTTATTTATTTATATGAAACAAAGTTGCTTTACATAAATCAAATTAATTTCCGAGGTTTAATAGTGACTGAACTCAAAGTTGATTTATCAGAATTTTTAATATAAATAAAATGATTTTCTCTATGGAGGTATGTTCCACATCTCCTAATCGATTGATCACTTTCACATACACTTTATACATTTATTTTTTAAGACAAGAAAAAGAACACCATACTTTTTAAAATGCAAGAGTTATTAGATTGTTTAATTAGAAATTTTTTGAAATTTCTGTTTTTCTATAGTAACTTCAGAACCAATTATCTTACAAGATATATTTTAATATCTTAAAAATCAAAATTTTAACTTTTCAATTTCAGCTTTTGTGTGCAATTTTTCTTTAGCTGCATTAATTCTTTTAAAATTTAATGCATATAATTTTGAAATACAATATATTCCGATTTATTCTACCATTATTTTTTGAAATTTGTATCATTTGACATACTTTAAAATTGGTTTAAAGTAATTATTTAATGGGATGTAAAAAATAGAATGGAAGCACTAATACACTTTCCATCTTTAAACAATTTATTACAAATGATTAAGGTCCAAGGGCAGCCAATCAAATGATGAAGTATAATAAAAGGATTATGTATAATTTATAAAAAAATAGTTTTTATATTAAAATAGACATGAAAGCATTTTAATTTTGAGAATCATTGGGGATATCAATTAGTACAATATAAATTTTCATACAAATCTCGGAGCACTAACTTGATGTACAAACAACGAGAAAGCATTTGTGCTGTCCTTTCCAGCTTTAGGTGAATGGTACATAGTAACCCACTCTCTTAATAAGAACTCTGTTTTCTCATAAAGACCAGGAGGATCATCAAATTCTCGGGCTTGAGTTATGCCAGAGTACATCATTCCTATGGGACCACTGCCAGGAGCACGATCCAGGAAAGGTTCACCAGTACTACGCAACATATCCAGCAATTGATTTAATCTGGAAAAATTTCTCTTAATAAATGGGACAAGTAAAAAGTTTTCTTTACAACACATGCATATTAATTCAATGTTTATACAAAGGAAATAAAAATCAAAGAAATTTGAGTAAAAACTTTTTATGAGTATATTCTTTAGCATACATTTTTCTGTCAGCATTTCAAATATAAATTAGTACAGACTAAGTATTTATGATGTCAAAAATGTTACAGAAATATCATCTAGTCAATAACCACTAATATTTCGAAAAACAAAACGGACATAATTTGCAGAAATTTTAAATGCAATGATGAACAATAACACTAATATACCATCACTGCGATAGGTAGTTATGATATAAAGGAGAATAAAAACAATGACATTGATAAGGCAGGTGGCTAAAAATTAGACTGGGCCTAATTCTTAGATTAGAATTATTAGCTCATCCTTAAGGTCTTATGTGCAATGATTTTATGCTTAAATAGCATTTCAAATGCCCACTGCCTAAAAAACTCTTCTTCATCTTAACATATAGCAATGTTAGACATTAAAAAAATTGCTCAGTTGAAATTTGAATATTATATATATATATGTGTATGTATGACTTACCCATCAGGAAGCTGCCGTTGATTTGCTGTTATGCGACCTAATGTTTCAACAGTATTGTACAGATCAGCCTATGAAAAGAAACCAATTTCAATTAATTCAACTGAGCATGTGTTCTTACGTTCGTGCAATATTTACTCCAGCATTTACTTCTAGGTATGAAAACTGACAGTTTTAGTATTAGATTGATTTCGATAAAACATTTTAAGATTAATTTACCTCCGATACCAAACCAGTATGTCTTTCATCCAATAAGTACATTTTCACTAATTGCATCGCAAACTGAACTGCCATCATATTCATTCCATTTTCCATTGACTAGTAAGGGGGGAAAAGAATAAGAATAGGGTAAAACACAAAGAAACTTCGATTAAAATAAAAAAAAAAGAAATGCAATAAATATCAGGGAAAGATTACAAGAAATATTTGATGACTGACGTACAGTCTTTCTGGATAGAATCACATTCACAAAATGATTCACAAGTAAATAAAAAGAAAGAATAAATAAATAAACAAATTAAAAAATATAAGGGAAGAATAGAAGAGGAAAGCCTTCAACTCTCAAAATGCTAAAGCAAAAAATGTTTCGCAATGCTGTATCTAAAGTAGCGCTCAAACTACTAAATTTGGTCTCTTACAAATTATCAATCAATACAAAATCAAAAACAAGATAATTAATGAATTATAAGTTTATACTAATTAATGCGAGGAAAATAATACTTTTATTTTAAAATTCAACAAAAATCCCATATTAAAATTACAGCCTTAATCATGTTAAAATAAATTATGACTTGTTAAAAACAATTTTCAAAAATATGAAATGCATTTTACACACAAAATACTTCATTTTAGAATACAGAAAATCTTTCTATTAATATTAAAACTATGTGACTTTCAGTGAAATTTTACCAAACTTTTAGTTTCAATTTATATATATCAAACCAGTTTTTCTACTAACTCAATTAGAAATACAAATAGTCCAGAACAGATAATGAACTAAATTATAAAAACATTAAATTAAAATATTACAAGTGGTTCACCAATATAAATGTTTACTTTCATGAATTTGTAAATGTTTTCTAACTGTATAATTATCCCTGATATATGGAAGTTATTGAAATTTTATTATTTCAAATTTTTATTGTTTTTTTTTATTTAATTTAAAATGCTTTTTTAAACTGCTACTATATGTAGAAAGAAGCTCCAGGCTACTCTAGCTATTTAAGTAAAAGCAGCAAATATACATATTCATTTATAATTTTGGCAAATTTTAATTTGATAAACCAACGGATAAACTTTAAACTGATAATGATCTATCATTTTAGTTTGCATATATATTTTTCATTAAGGATTTTTTTCCCCTCCCTTCAATAAAGCAGTCTAAGAATCCATTTTTAAAAACATTTTACTTAACACTTGTACATTTGACTTTGCAGTTTATCTTTCTTTCTCAAAAACAGCTTATGTTCAGAAATTATTTCTTAGGATAGATTTGATTGCAAATCATTAATACAAATTATAATATTTTTGTATAGCAATTTGCATATTTTCAAATTTACTGATACTATTACAAAATCATAAGTAATAACATGATAAAAACTAGAAGTCAATGTAAATGATTAGCATTCTATAAAGCAGTTACACATGTACAAAGGTAATTATAATCCTTTCTAACTGTTTTAATCTATGGCATGGAAATTTACCATTTTCCAAAGTAAAGTTTGCTTTTCTTTATTTAAATGTATGATAACCAATTGGTATCATAAAAATTTTGATAAGCAATATGAATTATAGTTTAAAACCTTTTACCAAAGGTGTGTTATTTACCTGGGTCAGATGCAAATCATAAGCCTGTAAATTGATGAGATGATTTCTAATTAAAAGATCTACAGCTTCTGGATTATACCTGCACTCTTCACGACTTTCAATCAACCACCGTGTAATCTGTTTACTAGTCCATTGATGACCATAGACTCTAGGATCAGCCAAAGCTTTCATCACTAGCAGATGACCATCTCTAAAGCGCATTGACACATCACTGTCTGAAGCAGCTTGACACATACCCTCCAAAAATCCATCAACAGCCTACAAGAGTAATACAGAAATATTTCAAATAAGAAAGCAGCAAATTAAAGGACATTTTATCAAACTCTTCATATGCATAAATATTGTGGTAGAATGATTGAGATCGTGACATGAAAACAACTCCTAATTTCTTTAATTTCTCAAATTTTATTTGGATGTGCATTTATAATAGAAGAATAATATTGTTAATGCGAGTTCAAAAAAATTCAAATATTCCAAGTATATTGCAAATAAATCATTAAACATAACATTTTGTTTTGCTAAAATAATTATAATTATGCATATCTATTTATAAAGCAAATGAAATATTACAAATTTGTAAAGAGAAAAACAGATTATGAGAATGCAATTCATACTAAAAGCACTTATTTTACTTCAGTTTAATGGATGATTCTGTTGAGTAAATGATAAATGTATAGAATAAGCAACTGAATTAATGTCTCATATGGCAAAATTAGCTATGCCAGCCCAGTTGTTTTTATTAAAAGAAGCAAACTAGAAATAAAATGCACTAATGACTAACACTGATGGTGTCTGTAAAGCAATAAGTGTGTAATCTGCCCTCTGGCAATTTACAACATGTGAATGTAGTATGCAGTCAGTATAGTAGGAGGAATGCAATTTCTTAAATAGTTCCTTTCATCTGCACTAATGTATAAGAATATGACAGACATACTTGATTTCTACACATGGATATCTGGTACTGAATCTCCATCAGAAATGTATCAACTGGCTGAGAAAAGTGGGAGATTATACCACCTAGTATATTATACACTATCAATCTATGACACAACTGATCAGATGTTCCAATGGCAGAAATTGTTCAAAGAATTCATAGCCATTGCTTTTATTTCAGTTTACTGATTTATTCTACATATTAAATCCCCAATCCAATGAAATAAATGATCAACATAGCAATAACTATCTGAAAAATCCATGTGATTCCAGAAAATATATTATTGGTAGCAAACTAGAGTATATCTTTGTGCTGCCTCTGTGAATTATTTAATATTGGGGTATTTCTTTTAAAGTATGGTTAGTATAATCTTGAATATATATTTATGAATTACGAAATATTTATAGAACAGACGGAAAGTTCTTATTCTTTCTAACTGAAAGTTAAAAGAATAAGTTGCAAGCTCAATTAAAATGGTCATTTCCTTTGATTATTTTAACTTATTTCATGCTTCTACAAAGATTACATATTTAAAAAAACAAATAGAATTCAAAATACATCTTCATAAAAAGAAAGAAAGAAACCTTTTGTAGCAGGGCAACAGCTGATGTCATTTCTCTAGTATTTCGGGCCATTAGAACTGCTTCCAATAAACTGTGCAAGGCCAGTATATGAGGATTAGAATGATTTGTAGCATGCAGTAACATTTCCAGTTCACTGATTAGTTTGTCATAAATCTGGGACATTTCATCTGTGGCATATGGCTGCATCATCTATGAGTGAAACAAGAAAAATGTATACTAAAAACAAAGAAAGCACAACAAACAGTGTTTAATAAGTGCTTAAAATAAACTGTTATTAATGTTTGAAAGGGAATTTTCATTAATTAAGCAGATATTTTCAATCATGCTGGTAAAACATTCAGGTTTGCAAGGTAAAAAAAAGTTAAAATTACAAATAAAAAAAAAAAAAAAAAAA
This sequence comes from Argiope aurantia, assembly GCA_026543865.1. Taxonomy (NCBI): domain Eukaryota; kingdom Metazoa; phylum Arthropoda; class Arachnida; order Araneae; family Araneidae; genus Argiope; species Argiope aurantia. The sequence continues at coordinate 240,294 of JAPMOR010118708.1, read as the reverse complement.
AATTGAACAGTATTTTTTTTTATAAGCATTACACAAACAGTAAATGCTTAAACATGTATAATTAAACTAGAATGTAAAATTTAATTATACACATAGGCTTTACAAGATGCAATTCCCTTGCAGCTCATAAATTAAAAATTAATGTTCTAATTTGAGTAAGGTAAAAACAACATCTGTTAGCAAATTACACTAACCACCATAGTAAAATTTTAAACTTATAATTAAATGAAAAAAGATCTAAATTAGTATTTAAAATGACTTAAATTACAAAAATTAATTACTATGCTAAAAATACTTCACTAAATAAAAAAATTAAAATATGGCTTTTTTTTTTTTTAGATTACCAAAACAGCTATTATTACAATGACATAAGAAAATGCTTCATGATATATAATGAAGATTAATAAAAATATATTACAACTCAAAAAGATAGGAGGGGAAAAAAAAAAGACAGAAAAGCAGAATTTAAGAAAAGAGACCGGAACGAATCCAACCAGTAGGTCACTCACAGCCACGGATCTTCCAAGATTCGCTTGCTGCTGCTCTCTTTCACCACTTGGTAAGAATCCAGGAATCATACGGGCAAATTCTTCATAGACAGCCATTTGCTGAGGGGTAACACCACCAACCTAGAAAACAGTGCCAAGAATGAAATATTTAAATTCTATTGCATCTCTGAAATACGAGATAAATATATTACAAAAGATTGATTTCCATTATATTATGCAACTCTCAATCTTGTTTTCATATATTAATTGGCTTATTGTTAGAAATGAAAACCAAAGTACAAGATTTAATGGTAGGCATAACTTATCAGGATACATTAGTTTACTCAACTTGTAAATTAATACACAAATCTGCAGACTAGTTTCATTTAATAAATAAGTGGAAGCCCCCTTGTCACTAGATTCGTAAACTTTTTATGTAATATGCATATATTATCCACAAGGTTGAATACTCTCTAAAAAAAATTTTACAATGAAGAAAAATGCTTATTTTATACAATACTTCGATAATAAAATACCAGATTACATAAATAATCATTTTGTAAAATACCAGTTTTAGATAAATTATTCCAATGACCAAACAAATATAATTACTGTTCATTTCAAAATCCTGAGACTAGCACTTTTTGATTAACATACTTCACAATAAGGGGTGGTGCACAGTAACAAGAGTAATTATTATGCCTTCTCAATCAATGAATAATTTAAATTCTCTCCATTGCTAAATGTTAACACCTTTCAACTTCTTTCTTACTCTTTTTTGATGAAATAAATGCCCCCCTAACATGAGAAAAAGCAAGGAACTCTCAGATTCGAGAATGAAGAATAACAGCATATTTTGTAGCTGGTAAATTAAACATCGCAATTTATTAGATCAATTTTTTGAAATAAAGAAAACTATATACTTTCAGAATATTATAAATAAATTATAAATTAAATTTGCATTAATCGCTCCATTCGTATTTATCATCAAAACATTTCTTCAAAATGTTGTATAAATTCTGTTATGCTGATATGTTATCTTATCTGCTAAACTATATTTAGTAACCAGCTGTTTTGTCCAGAATATTGTTTTTTAAGACATAAAATACTGCAAAAAGGGCAATTATTTAAAATTGCAATGTTGTTTGTAAAGAAAAAAATATCACAAAAATTTAATTCTATCTTATAATTTTAAAATTTAAGCAATAAAACAGGCACAAGATCTTAACAAAGTTGAATGGTAAATTTAATAGGATATGTTTAAACAAAATCATTCATAAAAAGACAATTTTTCAAATAATTTTGAAGAATAACTATTTTTTAAGTTAAAACATCTAAAATAAATCCAATCTATAATATTTAGAATATCATATTTAAAAAAAAACATCAATTTGTAGGTGGGTGGAAAATATTTTGGTATACAAAGATTACGAATTTGAAAAAATATGCATATTATCAAGCCAATAATAGTAAAAAGCTTAATGAAACTAAAGAAAGTGACAAACTCTAACTTTCTAAATTTTTATTATCTTTTTAATAAACAAAACCACTGCCAAAAAAATGTTTACAAAATAAAACACCCAAGACAAATTGTACTATAAAAATAAGAAAATATTATCATTTTTCTTCTACTCAACATGACTGAAAAAGGGGGGGGGGAATGTTTTGAGAATGTGCACTAGTATTTTAATATTGTAATAATTTAGTCATAAAAAATGAAAATATCATGTAAGAGATTAAATAGCTTTGTATAATCTTCATGCAAAAATTAAGTCTGTATGTAAAATGCAGGCAAGCTAATTAAAATCATAAATCCATGTGATGACAGTTTTTAAAGTAATTTTTTTTTGTTTATCTTTTAGAAACATAGGTATAGCTGAAAAAACTAAATACCTTTAATCTTATTTGTTCTGGCATCCTTTCTGCTTGATAAGTTAACGCAACTGGGTCACAATAACGTCTACCTTCACTTCTAGCATGTTTTCTTGCCTCATATTCCTAGAAAGCAAAATCTAGTTATATATTGAAATTAACAAAATTAAAATCTAGTTATAACCAAGAAATGTCCCAATTTTAAAACTGATATTTTTAAATGTGTTTAGAATACATACAGAGGCTAAACGCTTGTCAATTTCAGGGAGAGCTTTTTCGACAGCAGTTTTCTGAATAAAGCAACAAGCAAGTTCCAAGTTCTCAGTGGCCACAACTTCTGCTGCTTGCTCTGTCAATTCTTTTTGCTGTGGAGTAGGATTCTAGAAAACAAAATCATTAATTAGCTCTGAATGCACCAATAAATTAGAAGCATTAAAAAGTAAAATTTCTCAGATTTGACTTGGTTCACAACATTTTGAAAATTGCATCACAATTTAACTTACACTAGCCTTTTTATTGCAAACATATATAAACAAAACCTTTTTATCGACAGCATCATGGCTGCAAGATATTTATTTTCATAGGGAATGATTATATTTCTGCTGAAGAGGTCAGAAATTCCCACGACCATGAACTTCAGCAACACACTCGAAAAAGACAAAAATTAGAAGGAGGGAGGAAGTATGCAAGAAAGAATTTAAAGCTCTTACAAAAGGAGATTTGAATAAAATATATCTAAACAAGCATCTACTTTAACCACATGAAATTGCAGTTTAACATCAGACAGTTAAAGTGACATATGAATTCAATGGTTAAATAAAATAATATATTATATATAGTTCATAATATTTTTAATTAAAATTTAGCCAATATTATATATTATGCCATATTAGATCTGGAATGGCAAAAATATTTACTTAAGAACTAAAACAAAAGTATTACAAGCTTACCCTCAAAGCTCCTAAAAAAGCAGTTCTCAAATTAGTGATGATTGAAACAAACAGAGGGTCACGGCATGTAATCATCACCATACCAGCAGTCAAACTTCTGATCATATGATGAGCTGAAGCCCTCATTCTCGCTTCTTCAGGGTCGAGGGCAAAATCCTGCAAAAGAAATAAAAATTTTTTAATTTAAAATTGTTTTGACTTTTTTTAAAGTATTTGTGAGAGAAAAAAAGATCAGAGAATTCACCTTTTTGATGATTTGTTCACAGGTTGTCAGAGAAATCTTCACAGATCTTTCTACGACAGGAGCAAGCCATTCTTGAACAGCTCTTTCGATAGCTACCCTAACAAATTGCTTCAATTGGGAATGAGTTTGGAATAAAGGAATCTACATGAAAGAAAAGTTAAAAATTAGTAATTCATTGAAAAAGTATTATATTTTCAAGCAAGAAATTAAAATAACCAGTAACTTAGTTTTAAATGAAATTAAGAAGCTATTATGCAAAATTAAGCTTTAAAATTACTTGAAATTTTTAAAGTGCAAGATGTATTTACAACTGTTGGAACATTTCAAATGAATTAACAGTGAAGTTAGTAAATATCCATATCTTTAAAGTTCAATTTCTAGTTAGATCTTTTAAAATTTGAAATTAAGCAAAGTCACAGGAAAGGATTTAATTTTGAGCCATGGTGATATGGTTAATGTCCAAGCCAGTATCCTCTGAAACACCACTTTAGGAAGAGGATAGTTGACCTAATCAAATAACTGCATCTTAAGCTAAAGCTAATAAATGCAATCCCAATTGAGTAGCAAATCTATTTGCAGAAGTTTTGTAGTACACTGATTATTTTATTATAAAGGAAAGAAATTTTAAATTTATTTACCGTAGAATTTATGTTTAGGTGCTGTGCTATCTGACTTAAGTTGACAATATTAATATCCCCATAAGCAAAGTGTGGCTGAGGAGGAGCAGCAGCGCATAAAGGTGGAATCTGGCCAGAAGACAAAGTCGTAGGTGGACTTCCTAATGTTGGTATATTCTCTTCATGAAGTACATTATTAGCTAGTGGGTTTGCTGTAGGAGGAACCACATTACTAAGGGCAGGCTGAGGTGGAACTTGGATGTTGACTGAACCAACAGCCTGTTGCTCTTTATGTTTTGGCAATGGAGACAACTGGGAATCAATCTTTAATATTCTATCTTGATCTTTGAGAATGCCTGAAGGCTTAATTTCCTAGAGGAAAAAAAAGAGGTAATATTAATTAATGCAAATATCAATTTGGCAAAAACTCGACATTAAAAATGACAAAGCAAAAAACCAAACAAAGTAAGATGGCAAGGACACTTTTTTTATATATATTTCAAAGACGGATGAAATTTAATTAGTTGCCCTTTTAGCTTATAATAGTTTTTAAATAGAATTACACAAATCCCTTTACTATTATTTCATTCATAATTTTTTTACAGAATAGTTAAATAAGATGAATTAACTGATGCTCAAAATTTTACCACAAAAGGCAATACATAAAAAATAGATATAACCAATTTATATTAGAAATAAATATCACAGAAAACTGCACAATAATTACTAAATGGAACTTACATTTATATCGATATTTAAAGTTTTACACAGGACTTCGATTTCAAACTTAAGGTTAAGTTTCAAATCTGGTTCCTTATGTAATTCACACAGCACTTTCATTATTCCCATTGTCCAGGGATTAGGTGGTTTAAACACCTGCAAGAATATAAAAGGTTAGAAGAACAACAGGAAAAATTTAAGCAGAAACTGTATTTGAATTAAACATTACTTACTTTGCTCTTTGCACAAGATTCTAACACTTTGGCAACAAAAGGAACAACATAAAGCAGTTCATGTGATCCATTGTGATAGGCTTCAATTATAAGTGATTTGATATCTATATCCTATATGGGGGAAAAATCCATTCAAATTTTAGTGAATTGTTAAATGAAATAACATTCATCATACAAAATCAGTAATAAATAATAAAATTGCATGATAAGGGGGAAAAATCAAGTAGAAAGTTAATATATCCATGAATCAATCAAAAACATGATTGCTATAAGCAAATAAACTTAGAAATTTGGGCATTCAGTACATATTAATGCTTACAGAATGGATAATTACAATATTTTTATTGATTTTGTTATAAAAAAAGTATTTAAAAATATGAGAAGTAAAAGGTTAAATATCAAAATCTAATAAAAAGATTTTACCATACATGATTATGTCCAGCAATTAATATTTCTTTTAAAAGGAAGAGACAAAAATAACAATTTAGGAAGCAAATGATTATAGAATGGACAATTTACATTTCAAAATTATATAATGCAAGACAATTTATACCTATATAAATTTCAGATGAAGTGCTGAATTTTTAAAAATAAATAAATAATGGACCAAGGAGTCATAAAGGAAAAATGTATAAAAATAAGTTAAAACAACTATTGTTAAAAAGTTATACATTTACGACCTATTTTGAAAAAGTAGAGTCCTTAATCGATATGTCTCATCAATTGACAGAATCACCAAATCTGATGTTAAAAACACTTAAAACTATTTTGCAAATTAAGAAAATGTCATTTAAAAACAATTTTATAACAAAAGATAGCTTTACAATTATACTAGCATATATTGAAATGATTGAATGCTTGACTTAAAAAGCAAAATTAAAGGTAATCATTTCAAACAAATTTATTTTAATGTAAAATAACATAGCCCCATTTATTCATTTCTATTATATTTAAAATAATAATAATAATAAAAACAAAGTCAGAAATAAAATGCAGAGAAGTTGATACTTACAACTTGAAGTATTGGTTTACACTTGGAAAGGGTTAAAATACCTAACCAATGTCCCAAATTCTTCAGAAGAGATCGATCGGAGAAATTTGCAACTGTCTTATCACTCCGCAACAAAACCTAGGGAATTAAACTCGTATCATTTTACCACATTTTACTCTATTGTGTTTTATAACCAACTACAAAGCATTTAACACCACATACTTTAATATTCCTGAAAGTTTCTCTAATCACCAATTTTGTCAGATCAGAAAGTTTCAATGTATCCAGAAAATTCGAATATAAGGTATGAAAATTGGGTTCAATGGAAGCTCTTTTCATGACTAGGTATTGGGATGCCCAAGGCCAGTACTCCTCTTTAACAATATCTCGGAATTCCTCAGTCTATAAAGTAAATATAGAAATCAGTTTAACATGCATAAAAATTTCCTTCATGCACTTCCAAATTAAAAATAAATAAAAATGAAGTGATTTACTGAAGAATGAATTATCAAATTTTCTTTTCAAAATGCAAATTGGTATCCTGAACAGTCAGTTTAGAACAAATTAAGATGCAAATGATGTGTACATTGAGACTTTTTTCAAATTCTAATTACTATCTGATATACTTGCTGCTGCTTAAGACAAAAGACATTTTGTCTCATCTTTTATGAATAAAAAATAATTTTCGTTCAAATGTGACAGGATCTCCTTAGAGATTGCAAGTAAATTCTATTCTAAATTAAAATGAAATTTAAGGTTGTACAAAATAATTTTTGAAAACTGCCAATATCTAAGTTAAGAAATTTAAAAGAATGACAAAGTTTAAGCATTGCAAATGACATTTTGGAAGCAATGTGGGAGGAGTGACAAAATACTATAATAAATAGACTCACTAAGAATGGTAATAATTAAGATAACAGATCAATAGAAAAATAATTTAATAAAATATAAGCTATTTCAGTATATTCACAATATCTCCTTTATACTGCACATTATTTACAAGAAAAGTTGATTAATTCATGTTTTCTTATTTGCAGATCCAACAGCTTAAAGCTCCCCCCCCCATAACAAAGTCTGCATTAAATATGAAAGTCTCTATACTTTAAATATCTAAAATTATTTAACAGCAAAGAATTAACACTATAGAATATATACTCACTTTCTGCGATAAATTTGACTGAGACAAGTTATTTACAATGAATGAAACTTTATCTTGCACTGAGTCAGGAGGATTGACCAATTTCTCATCTTTTTCAGTAGCACCCAAGAGTGTATCAATGTTGGTTGCATTAGCAATAGAAGGCTGCAAGGCAGAAAAGTTTATCAAAAATGTAAAATACATATTATGTAATTATAACAAAACAAAAATTAAGTTCCAAAATTAAAAAGTATAAAAGTTGATAAATATGCACTTATACACGATAGATGAAAGAATGCTTATTATTAGTGTACTCAAAAATATATAAATAAAATCAAGAAAAAATAAATGAAAGCTTAAAATGGCAGTTAGAAATTAAATTATGAAGTAAACATTTGTAAAAAACATTGATATATATTGGATTTTCTATCATAATAAAATTTTCAACTAGCCAACGTTCTCAATTCATTTGCTTAATTTCTCATAATTAGAAAAACTTCCGAAATTTAAATCAAAATCTCAAAATTATCACAAATTTATGGAGGAAACACCTATTAAACAGCACTACTAAATTAAATAAGAATAAATAAGTGTTTTCTACCATGTAACAATTATTTGATTACAATTATTATCTAAAAATATAATGGGATGAAATTCATATATTTGAAGATAAACTTTAAAAATTTCTCAGCTAGAATAATTTTGTGTTTCTGAAATAATGGAAAAAATGACAACAGAAAATACAAAGTATCCAAAAAAAAAAAAATTAATATTAAATTTTACATCAACTTACTTTGCCAGTTATTTTAGGTGTTGCTGTTGTGATGGTGACAGTAGTTGTTGTAGTTGTCAATGGCATACTAGGAGCTTGAGTAATATTAGGAAATGCAGATGTTGTATTTAATGCTTGTGAAACTGCAACAGGCCTATTCAGAGGTGGCTCTTGAGATCTGGCACCATATTCAATATACTAAAAAACATTAACAAATGTACTGAAAAACTTAAATTATACAACAGACATAATACAATTTTGCAAATATTAAAATAAACAACTTTTATTAAAATTAAAAAGAATTCTTTTTTGTTTTCAAATTGACCATCTGTACTTATATAAAGCTCAATGTGTGTGTACCTTGGAGGTCGGGAATGTGCACCTGGGGTCCCTTTTTTTGACTTTTAATTATTAATTAAAAACCAATTTTGCCACCAAAAAATATTTTTATTTTCTCCACCGCCAAATGAGTAAGCCTTCCATTTTTTCCCAAATGCTAATCAGGCTAGGCTTAAGATTCTTCGGCCGATTATTTCAAGCGATTCTGTTTATTTTCTTAATGTTTGATGCATTTAAAATTAAACATTGTTAATTAATTGATCTTTCAGATTCATTCTGAAGTACTTTTGAATTAAAATAAGACAGAATAAAGGAAATTAAAAATGTCTAATCTGCATAGCGTTACCCCAACTGGCATAGAAAAATTCACGCATGTGCATTGTGTTCTGATTGTTGACAAAACTTTTCAACGGATATTGACTTGATTTAAATTATTTTTAGGTTAGTTGTGTGCTTTTGTAATTAAATTGTATTTATGTTAGTTATATATATATTTTGTATATGCTTATAGTTTTAAGCACATCAATTTTTAAGTAGTTTTTTAAACCTGTTTTCGACCGATTATATTTATTTTCTGAGTGTTCGATGCATTTAAAATTAAACATTGTTAATGAATCGATCTGCTCATGATAAATCTGAGAAAATTTTGTTGACAAATTCTTGAGATTTTACATAAATTTAGAAAGATATTCTTTAGTGCCCATAAGTTTGAAATGCTCAGTGACTGTTTTCAGTAATTATATTATTAAAAAAAATGCTTTGTTTAAGTAAAAAAAATTATTATATTAATTGCAAATAAATCATTTCCACTTTAATTTAAAGCATAAAATCTACGGGAGCTAACAAAAAATTAAGAGATATACATATTACGTTATGGTTGAAGGCTTTTATAATATTATGAGTGAATTATATGACTATCAAAATCTGAAGTTTTAAAATATTTTGATGAAGAACCTATTGAAGTAGGAATTGCATAAAATATTTAATTATTAAAATCTTGACAAAGCATTAAGATTGGCGAACCAGCTGATCGCCAATTAACAATAAAATTTAACCTAGTAGTTTAGGGCTTGACAGTAATAAATCAAGTGATTGCAGATGATTGCTGTAAAACATTCTTTAATCCAGATTTATCAGCAATACATACATAAAGTGCATATACCAGTAATAACTTGTAACTTAGTATAAGTTTATATAAAATTATAATGTTTAGAAATACTGATTATGTATTTTGAAATAACAAGATTCCATTGGTTTATCAAACAGTTAAAAGATATAGACACTACAGTTACATACAAAATTATTTCTTTCATACTAACATTTTGCTTGCCATAATTCATATATCTAAGACATAATATGATAAATATTTTTCAGAATGCTCTCATAAAATTTCTCCCTTCACTTTTTTTTTTTTTTTTGAAAGAGTTTCCCAATTTTTAAGCAAATAAAATTCAGTGCAAGAACAAAGTCATTTGAATCGCAATATATCATTTAATATTACCACATTTTGATCATTATCCAACTAGAAATCCCTTGTCTTTTGAAGTTGGTAAGCATTACAAAATACTAAAATTTCAGAATAAAAAAAAGTATATACAGATAGCTACCTCAACTAAATTTTGAGGCAATTCATGAAAATTCGGCAGTGTAGTAAGATGCTGACAATATGCAGGGTAGTCTTTTAACCTGAAAATAGTATTTGATGAGAATTCTTACGTGCAAAAAACAGCAATAATAAAAATAAGAGCTGCCAAAGCCACTCATAAAAAAAAGATACATTATATGTTTGTTAAAGTAAAATTAAAGCAAAATAAATATCAATATGAGCAACAATAGCCAATCAAGTACATATACCCAATTTAGTACTATCAACATATCTTTTGTACAATTTCAATTTATATTTATTCAATTAATATTAACTCTGCTTCAATTCAGTAGCAATCAATTAATGAATATTGTATAGTACAGGGCAAGCCATTAGAAGTGTCTACAGGTACCAAAACATACTCATGCATGCTAAATACCTCAACATAAACAAAAACCAGTGTGGTTTTGTATGCATGTTTCACACCTCCTCCTAAATAATAGGATTGAATTAAATTAAATTTTAATCTTCATTATATAAGACACGAGAAAGAATATTTCAGTTCTTTATAAATTACAAAAAAAATATTTAATCATTTGATTAGTTAGAAATTAAATTTAAAAATGTATTTTTTATTTTATTTACCCATAACATCTATCACTCATTTTTTCTAAAAATACGTCTTGATTTTTTTTAATTTAGTGATTTAACCAGACTTAAAATTAAGTCAATGTCAATCCCTTAAATGAAAACAATTTTTCTTATATTTAAACATGTATGGAAAAAAGGAGAGGGGGGGGGGGGTCCAGTATAACAAATATTAATTTATGGAGAAAGTTACCAATTGGCAATCTTGTAAATTTCTTTGGTTCAGTAGATACTCCAACTTCAATTAAAAACAGACAAGGATTTTAGATAAAATGATTTAAACAAAAGTATATTTTACAGTAAAAATATTATGTACGAAAGAATATTACTTTCAAGCAACAACAAGTTGTTCTAAAACCTCAGTCATGAATATATAACTGCAAATTATGTTTAATAACATAAAGTAAAAAAAATTATTAAAAAATAAATTTAGCTGATATAAAAATTTGTTTTGCTGACTGAACTTATTTTTTGTTTTTGTTCCAGAAACATTTAAACCAGCATGATTTCCACATTAACTTGGAGATAAGACTTTTGAAAAATGTAATTGCTTCAACAGATCCATACAAATAAAAAAAATTACCTTGTTTTAAATCTATCCATGGCTGTTACTCCAAAGAAGAACATTTTACTATTCGATGGCTTTTTAACAGACTCTAGCACATAACGCAATGCCAAGCCAAGGCTGAGGTAGCTGGAAAAATAAATAAATATTAACAAGAAACATTTTACACCAAGTACTACAATAAATTTACAATTACTTACTGTCATATCAAACAATGTAATTTTTTTAATTTACGATTTTTAATAGCCAACTATATTTAAAATTCCCAACATTCTGAAATTATAATATTTATAATTTCATGAGTTGATTTTTGTAACTTTCATAATTTTCCATTCTATATTTAACACGCAAATTAAGAAACTTATTCAGATATTTTTGTTTTTTGAAAAAGGATGTTGCACTTTTCTTCAGGTTTCCCTGCCCAAAGTTCCAAAAATATTTTGTGTTCTAACTGGATGTCTCATCAAAAAGCAGACTTTACATCAGAAAATGCCACTAGGTAAAACAAGGGAAATTATAATTTCTGCACCCTTTAAATAATAAGCCAATGATATAGCAAGAAAATGATGCAATACTTATAGACAAATACACAAGATAAGAATGCCCAGGAGATTTTTTGCTATACAAATTGAGAATAGCTGAGCCAATTGCACAGTACCAAGGAAACAATGTAAATCAAACCTTGATTGATGAAATTGTCTAGAAGCAATAAAAGAATAAGGGGAACTACACTTGGAATTACTGAAATGACAGTCAAGAGCCATCATTGAATTGTTATTTACAGCGGATGGCTGGCCATCAATTGATTCATCATCTGAGAATGACTACTGTAGGCTAAAGGCAGTCAACCAAATTACTGGATGATAGGAATTTGACTAATGAAATGCTTGCACTCCACTTTTTAACCATCTATGGTTGAGAAGACGATGAAATAGTAATCAATTAAAAACCCTAATAAATGCCATCATTTTAATTTTTTTTTTAAATCTTGCAGTTTGAGTGTGGTGAAAAGAATGAGCCATATTGATGACAATTACTTAAGGATAATCAACAGTTTAAAAATATCAAGTTTTTATAGATACAATGACAAATTATTTTAATATTATTACACAAGTGTTGCAGTTTTCTTTTTTTTGTATTACAAAATATTATAATAGTGATGTTAGGAATAAAGTGAATGTGAATAGCACATTTAAATCATATTCATTAAGGATTTCAATCACCTAATTTAATAAAATGGAACTTGCTATAATTTCATATATCAGCATATGCTTCATATATGTCTTAATCGTAGTTGTCTGATGCAAAATGAACTTAATAATTAAGGTAAGAGGTAATTTTTGACATTAGTAAAAGAATATACAGTATTAAGTGGAGTTTTTAGGTTTACTAAAAACAGGTCCTTTTATAAAACTTAACATATAAAGTAATAATAACTTGTGCACACTCATTTAAATTTAATCCCACTTTAATTTACTTGTTAATATGAGTTTATAGAAAATAGATGAAATAAAGAATATAAGTAAAGGAAACATTACAAAATACTCAGAGTAAATTAGTCATTCATAAAACAGCAGCATTTTGGGGACTTTTTTTGTGGTATTCTTCTAATCTTACAACTATTTCACATATAAAACTAAGAAATATAATGCACCAAAAATCTTAAATATTCTGAGATGTGCCATATAGAATTATATATATATACAGGAAATAGAGAATAATATAAAAAGTTCATGTGGTATTATTTACAGGTGTAACTAAAATTGCATGAATTTTATTAGATATGGTATGCATTAATAATAACAATAACTAATGAAATGCATCAGTTAATGTTTTAAAGAAAAAATAAAAATATATTATAAAACTAAGCTTAGTAAATGTTAAAAGGAAGCAATTTTGATCAGTTTACAACAGACGTGCACACTTGCTTTTTTTTTTTTTGTTATTGTATCAGTTTTATGTATAAAATGACAAAAGCGTGCATTTTCTTCAACCATTTCAGTATATCATGAATGGTTATTGTTACAATTCAAATTCGATTATGCATTTTTAACTTCACAGAAATAAGATTTTAATCTTTAGCATTCAAATTCAATATTCAGCAGACTAATAAAAATAATCCAAAAGGCTGAGTACGTCTAATTAAACATTACCTCACTAAATTTTGATCAACAATCCCTCCAAATAATTGTGCAGTTATCTGAAGTTCTTTATCAGGATACTGAGGAAAAAATCTATACTCTTCAAAGAGATTTTTTATCATACAGCTACAAACTTCCTAAAAAAATAAAATAAAAGAATTATTAATAAAGCACATTGATAACTCAACAACAATAATTTTATTTGGAATAGAAAATTAAGCAGTATCTCAAATTGGATATTAATTACACATTAAAATCATTCCATTTTATATAAAGAGGGTACAATATTTGAGTTACTAAAAACACTAAAACATTTCTTTAATTATCTACAAAAAAAATCATTTAAAGAAGCAACTGAATGATTTAATTAGACATTTGAAACACTCAGTAAATACCAGAAATTAAGCTGCATTCTTCATAATGCAAAATTAAGTAAAAAATAATTCCCAAAAAAACTAAAATAACCTGTTATTTCAAGAATTAGAGAAGCATGAAGTTTCGTTTATATTCCCAACTTAAGTTTTAGTCCTTTTTTTATTCGAGTAATCTCATCTATCCTTTTATTCTTAGAAAATTGACATTTTAAGAACAATGAAATTCAAATTTCAATCAGACTTTCAAAGATATTTCGCTTTACATTTTCCTTTCCTGTGGCTTACATTAAATGGGATTTGTCAGAGTAAAATAAACAAAAATTCCAACAAACCCGTTCTCTTTGAATTGGAGATTCTTTAAATCTTTTTAACATATCCAGAACTTCTTCAATAGGTAAAGAGGAATGTGGTGCATGATTATAGATTCTTTGAAAGTAGCTATTTGCTTCATCTTCAATTTCTTTTGATACAGGACCAGATGATTCAGTAAGAATTTGTCCAACATCTCCTGCAAAATTTATATCAATGAGCTACAAGAGAATTTCAGTAATCAAATTTTCATAAGGGAAATGCCTTTACTACCATCAATGTCTTTCTATAAATATTGAAACAGAACATAAGAAAATATATTTCTATAAAAATAATAATGCTACTATGAATAAGCTTAAAATACTGAATTGTACATAATAACATAAGATAATTTTATTGTATATGCAAATAGCTGTCCTTACCAAACTGGGTTGGTAGTTGTGGTGTACCTGAAGCCATAACATTTGAAAATTGGCTTTGTGTTATTTGGCTACTTGTTGTACCACTTTTTATTGCAGGAGTTCCAACCGACAACATCTTTGCAGGCGATCCAGAAGATGGAATAGTAAAGCTCCCAAGAGACAATGGTGGAAATGCAGTGTTCCCTGTACTACTTTTAACATTATTTCCCAGATTAAGTCCAGATACAGATGAAGTAAGATTTACAAGTTGATCCAAAGGTGTATTAGGTGTATTAATGACAGCAGATGACAATACAGATTGCAATCCTTGTGATGTTTTCACTACACCAGGTGGAGGCAGTCGATTTTTGTTAAGAACTGTAGCACAATTTGCAACCATGGTAAGAATTTTTTCGGAAAGCTCCTGTGGTAATGACCTATTCAAGATAAATAAGAAATGAATAAACAATCTTCATAAAAATTCAACTTATCAAATAGAAAGAGTGACAAGAAAAATCTTACGGAGCTAAAGAATGCAAAAATCCAAGCATTGTAGCAAGGGTTTCAGTTGGTAGAGCACTTTTAGGAAGATTTTCTTCTTTAATATTTCCACCCATTATCTGAGGAGATCGCCGGGTCAAAAAATTCACACATGATTCAACAAATGACTCCTGAAAATGACAGTGTTTAAACAATTCATATTCTCATATAAGAAAAAAAAAAAATCCAAACACTTAGTATAAAACAAGCAGAAACAACAGCTTGTTTCCTTTAATATATAATTTTATTAAGAAAGTCATAATTACCCCATGATCCCTCACTTTATCTGTCAGCCATTTATCGAGTTTAAGGTATTCCCTTCGTGAGGCGAGACAAGCTAGGTCAATAACAAATAAAAATGGTGTTAAATTTAACAACATAGATAAAGCTTTCAAATCTTGTGCCACATCAAGAATTCTGGAAAGTCTGGTTTGGTCACCATCACCTCTAGCATACCAATCTGCCATTGCATGCATGATGATGTTGCGGATTGTAGCAGAATGATACTGGAATAAAAGGAGGATAATCAAACAAAAGAATTGATAGGCAAGTTATTTCAATGTCACCAAATGAGAAAATATATTGCAGAAAACAACTAAAACAACAAACATTTCTTATCACTTTGGTACATTGACTGATATCCATCAATACAAATGTTATTCTATTATATTAAAAGAATTAGTACATCTCACAGCAAACCTTACAAATTTAATAATTAATACGAAATTCTTAAACAACTGTCAATAACAGTAATTTGGAATACATAATCCGTAGTTCAGAATGTTTCAATGATTCTAACTTTCAATTCTTCATCATTTTAAGATAAAATATTAGCAAATAAAATACTCATGCATTCATATGCATCTATTAACAGCAATAAATACAATTAAAACTAACAAAAGCTGGTGGCAAATCATTTAATCAATAAGAGGAAACAAATCGAAGAACTAAAAAGCTTCCTTCTATGGAAATAAACAAATAGCAAATGATGCTCATATGTTCAAGTAAAATATCAGATTAACTTAAAACAGAATACTCATTTTTAAATGCAGAGTTAAATTCAAAACATACATGAATATTTAATAAACTGTCTATCTTTCTGTAACAAAGAGTTCTTTCTTTTTAAATGTTCAACTCATTTACTCTAAAAGTGAAAATATATGTCATGATAAATATTTAGGACACCAATTATAAACTATTTCTTATGAATCATAAAATTGATTTATATTTTATTCTAATGTATATAAGTAGTTTTACTTTAAAAGGAACTGTAAATGCTTAGATAAATGAATGAGAATTGTTTCCCGAAAATCAAAATCACACAATATCTGAAAATAATAAAATATTGAATAGCATTCAAATGCTTAGAAAAAACAACCTGCCTTCAACAACCAGTTATTTGTGCATTATCTAGATATTTAAACAAATTGCAAAAATCAAAGAACCAGTTCCTAAATCACAATTACTAAGCAGATGTAAATTTCTATTTTATATAGAAATTAACAGCATCTAATAGCCTTATCAATGTTCCCTATTCTCAACCACGATCTACTTTTGAAAAAATATTGACATTACTTCTGCATATTCTTGGACAGAGAAAAAACTAGACAGAATTAACTAGACACAACTTAAATATATACCAATTTTGCCAATTTTTTAAATGAAAGATCATGGCCTCCAGATACATCATCAAGGGTCTGTCCTTTTACATTCATCCTCTATTTTTGAGAAATATCACAAAACAAAACATGACTTTAGTAATTGGACCAATGTTAACAATTTCCATCAATAATAAACTTTTATTTTGCAATTGTAGCTAACAGAATGTCCTATCATTATTAAGAAATCATAGTTTAAAATATTTGATAGACCGTAAAGTTGGTAGATATGCTTATATCAATAATATGATTTCCAAAGATGACTAATAAGATTAAATTAGTCATGACAACTGACTTTGGTGAATATTTTATCACATTAAAAAGTTTTAAATACATACTTGAACATTAAGGCAGTTCAACATTCCATGTATACGATAAAAGTAGCAAAACTGTCTTAATGATGAAAATTGTTTAAATACATTCAGTTTATGAGGTTGGGTGCTTTACCAAAATTTTATTCTATAATATCTCTCAATAAGAAGGGGGTAACCATCCTTGATAACACATTCAGGGTAATAAGCATTCCTATATAATAATTATCTTTTTTTTTTTTTTTTTTTTTTAAAGAAATCTGCACAATGTTTGTGGCTAGAAAACTGTGAAAGGATTTTACATGCACAGAACAATAGTTACATAATATTCTTAGAAATCTATACTTATAAATAAAGCTTGATGTGTGTGTGTGTTGGTGCTCTACAGGCCAGGTCATTTGACCTACAACTACCAAATTTGGTACATGTATACCTTAGAGATCAGGAATGTGTACCTCGGGTCCCTTTTTTAAAATTTTTAATTAGAATTTTAATTATTAATTAAAAACTAACTTTCCCACCAAAAAATCTTCATTTTCCCCACTGCCAAATGAGTAAGGCTTCAGGGTTTTTTTTTTCTTTCCTCCACACTAATCAGGCTAGGCTTCAGATTTTTCGGCCGATTATTTCAAGCGATTCTGTTTATTTTCTTAATGTTTTATGCATTTAAAATTAAACATTGTTAATTAATCGATCTTTCAGACTCATTCTGAAGCACTTTTGAATTAAAATAACACAGAATAAAGGAAATGTCTAATCTGCATAGCGTTACCCGTAGAAAAATTCATTCATTTGCGTTACCGTAATTGGCGCTGAAAATTCACGCATGCGCATTGAATTCTGATTGTTGACAATATTATCAACGGATGATTCTTGATTTAAATTATTTTTAGGTTAGTTGCATGCTTTTGTAATAATATTGTATTTATGTTAGTTATATATTTTTTGTATATGCTTATAGTTTTAAGTTCATCGTATTTTAAGTAGCTTTTTAAAACCTGTTTTCGACCGAATATTTTAAACGATTCATTTTATTTTCTTAGTGTTTTATGCATTTAAAATTAAACATTGTTAATTAATCGATCTGCTCATGATGAATCTGAGAAAATTTTGTTGACGAATTCTTGAGATATTACATAAATTAAGAAAGATATTTTTTAGTGCCCATAAAGTTTAAACACTCAGTGACTGTTATCAGTAATCATATTATAAAAAATATTATATTAATTGCAGATGAATTCTTTCTACTTTAATTTAAAGCATAAATTCTACGGGAGCTAACAGAAAATTAGCGAGATACATATTACGTTACGACTGAAGGCTTTTATAATATTATGAGTGAATTACATGACTATCAAAATTTGAAGTTTTAAAACATTTTGATGAAAAATTATTAAAGTAGGAATTGCATAAAATAATTATTAAAATTTAAACGAACATTAAGATTGGTGAACCAGCTGGTCGCCAAAGGCGGCTAGTAAAAGATATAGGAGGACATATAAGTGCAAATTATCACAAATTTTCATAGGAAACAAAAGCTTGAAGATGAAAAAAAAAGAAGTGAACCATTCCTTGATTTAGAAGACTGGTTCTTTGATTTTATTACTTAAAAAATGTATAAAAAGTTATCTTAATATATGCATACAATACCTGACTATGCCAAGCAAGATGAAAAACCATTGCAGAGTTGGGATGATTTCCAAGAAAAATTGGAATTAAATTTGACAATAGCTCCTTATGAAGGGGATTGATAGCTCGCTGGAAATTAGGAGGGGGGAAAATGCATATATAAATAAAAAATAAAGTACTAAAACATACAATTTTAAAAGCTTTTCAATAATAGCAATTTCATTTCTCCAGCAATTTAAACAATTTTTAATCAATCTAAACAATTGTTAACAAGGTCTTGTAAAAAAAAAAAATCAAATTTATTTCAATATTTTATCAGCAATTGGACTTTCTCGAAGTTAAATCACTTTCATCAGATTTTTAGCTTTTGCTCACAAATAAACAAACACTTTTTAATATACAAGCACAATAATTTATAATTAAATACTATCAGGTAAAATAAAATTTGTTACAATTTCTTGTTTATCTTGAAATTATCTTGTTTAATTTCTTATTAGATTCTTTAGCATGCTTTTCTTTATTTATTGAATTCCCCTCCCCCTTCAGTTTGAATTGAAATTATATTTTATTTCATTTTCTTTTATTGAATCAGCTTAAATTAAATTGCTTAAAACTTGTCAGCAGAAATTTAACTAGCTTTTAATTTTTAATTATAATCAGACCCTTTTAAATTTGTCCTCATGTCATAAGACTAACCAAACAACTGGATTTGAATGTCTGATTAAATAGATAAGAAAAATTCAATATCATACACTAAAATAGTATAAGTGGTTTATGACTTTTTTTTCTTTCAAAAAACATGGTTATTTTCAAGCTTGTTGGCATTCCAACAAGCAAATTAAAATCATTTTACTGCTGTTACATCAAGAAAGTATTAAGCAAGAGATATCAAAAAACCATTTGGGTTGTAGATTTTTTAAATTTATTATTCTTTTAAGATAGAATATCTCTTATAATTGCTATTATCAACAAAGACATTTCATGTTTTTCTTGCAACCAAACATATTTTGCCAAATTTAGAGTGGAACTCTAAGTTTAAAATATTTGCAAGTATGCACCAAATGGCAAGACTAAGAATGCAAATGCAAAGAATCATTGAGTCTTAATTAGGATTGAGGTTATTAAAAGAGTACACAAGAATTCAAAAAAATTTTGACATAAAAATACATATATTTTACCGAGCCTTGCATACAGAACAAATACAGGAACAGTAACTAACAAGAAATAAACAGTTCTTTAATCTTATTACTTAATTTTAAATATGAAAAATAATTTGAATAGATCAAACTTTAAAAAAAAAAAAAAACCCTACCCCCCCCCCCCCCTTGCATAGTACTTTTAACATTATTATTTTCATATGTTGAGCAAAATATTTTTTTCACCGAACAAAAAAATTTGATAAGATAAATATTAATACTGCCAAAGATGACCAATACATATATATTCTAATTATATATATTATATATATATATATAAATTATTGAAGATAAATACTTACTGAAGTTTGAATGAGACCTAAAATGAGAAGATCAGGACAATGTGCCAGAGGAAATTTAAATAATTCATCTTTAAAATAAGGTGCTTCTGATAAGCATAACAAAGTTTCTATGAGGTCAAGCGATTTCCTAAATAATAATTAAAAAAAATAACATAAATATCTGAAGAAAGAGAAAATATCCAAGCAGTATAACCAGATTTATAATTCAAATAGAAATATTTTCAATTTTTAAATATTTTTCTATTTGTTTACAAATATAAATTGGAGTTATGCACTTATGACCTCTTTTTGTTCACTTATTGGGTGAAAAATTTGGTAATCGCCTTCAATTTTAGTCAAGACAAGACCATATATCAAATTTCATTTCACCTGCATGTTTATATTTTTGAATATTCATGTTCAGAAACAATTCACTATAAAAGAATTTGATCTAAAATTTGATACAAGTTATATAATGACAAGAGAAAATACCATAGACTAAATTTCAATCAAACAAGTCTTGGCATGTCAATTTTTTTTTTACATTGACTAAGCTACAAACGAATAAATTTCCTGCCACTGGATTTTGCTCAAAATGAAACATGCCTGCCATTTTAATGGGGGAAAAAAAATCCCACATTTCATTCATCAAGACATTATCTACATTTCAAATAATTATATTATGATAAATCAATTAAGATTAATCAATGTTGAATTCTTTGACAATTATGATATTTCTCTTAGAATTGAAGAGAATAAAAATGATCAATTTACCAATTTGAAATGCTTTTGTTATCATCTTCAGGAGGAGCTTTTAAGGCATCTGTTAAAACAGGACGGTGGGGATAATCTGTTAGGCATACTATGTCACAACAATTGAGAACTTGCTGAAAAAAAGAGAACTGAAAAAAAATTATATAATAAATATTTTTAAAGAATAGGCGAATAAAAATAAAATAAAATTATGCAATATTCAAATGAACAATTAAGTATATTTGAAAATTTTAAACAATTATCCTAAAAAGAATTTTTATACTCCTTGGAGCAGATTTATTAGATTACTCCAGCTAAATCTTGGGTAGAATCCAACTCCCATTGTTTAAAGTTAAGTAGGAGTTTTGCTTCAAATCTGTATAATTAGTTCATAGGAGAAATAAGAAATAGGAATTGCATTATCATGAAAATTAGAAAATAAATAAATCAAACAGTTATGATTTTAATATTATAATGGCATTAACTGAATTCTATTAGAATAGTTGACATGCGCAATGATTAAAACTGATGCAAGAATTAAAACACTTTGTCAATAGAATCATTATCTAGTTATACACAAAGAGATTTAACCAAATTTAAACGCAACCAGTATTCCCAGCAAGTCAGTTGGTCATCAAAGATAGCTAGTGGCAATAAAAACATTACAAGTAGAAATACACTTTACTTTGCATAAATTATATAATGTATGAGCATTTTTTTTAAAGAAAATTTCTCAAATGAATATAGTTGCATACAATATTAAACAACAAACTTAAATTACACATTTGCAATGACAATTACACAAGAATTTTAGTACATGTTATTTTAAAATCTTCCGAAACAAAGAAAAATATTTAGAGACTTTATAATGGCATACCTGGCCTTCAGAGTTTCTCCAACGTCTATACATTCTATCCATGGGAAAAGTTTCTTGACCTAAGCCCAGAATGAGACCTTGCCACAGAAGTTTCAAACCCTTTCGGTCTTTCAGAAGGAAATCAGGATTATCAAGATCATGAACAATTTCTTTCCAATCTAATGATGGTGCCTAAATGGAGAGTTGTGATTATGCACATTAGATTTTCAGGCTATTTTATTATAGTCAGATTTTGAATAAATTGCTTTAAAACAATTTTAAAAACAAAGAAAAAAAAAGCATACCATATCACGAACAGCTTGGACAAAAACTTCCACATTCCATGTAGCTTGCTGATTAACCTCAGATTTTTCTTTTTCTCCACCCCACATCACCATATTATTATTCATATTCTAAAATAAAAGCATCAGTAACAGTTACAAATTAAAGGTCATGTAGCAACACGAGTTTCTTAATAAAAAATTTTATATTGTTAAAATATTGTGCTTAAATATTTAATAACTGCAAAATTCCATATTTAAATGGAAAGATTGAGCAATAATCACAAGTTTGATAATTTCTCAGTAACTTGTCCACACAAGATCTTTTTATCTCATAAAAGTATATACATTTTATTAAGACTTTCAATTAACTCATGTTATTTACATTGCTGTGTTAGATTATTTCTTGCACTTCACTATTCATTTTCTAAAATAAATATAAAATTAATTATACCTTTGAAAATAAAATCAGTGATTAACTTTCTCCTTAAATACAATCAGATATACTAAATCGATATGAATGGTGCAATTCCTTATTTATAATCCATGTATTATCCATCTAAATAGAAAATGTGACATATTATAACAAATTATTACAAATGTAACTATAAATTATTCTGAAAGTAAAATAGACGAGTTTAAAATCCAATATACGCAACTACTTTGGGATGGATGCAAGAGGAAAAAAAGTGCTTCCACAGGGCAGGATCAAACAAATGCTGTTAGTCCATACAAATCAAGGCATTAATTCCCCATTACTAAGTCAATGCTCAATAGATTGTGTAAAAATAATATACATAAATTGTAAAAAGTATTCATTACTAAATAGTTGTTTATATTTACAAAAATCTAATGATTCACAAAAACTTGTCCCACTCCAATCTGATCTCAGAGAGAGAGAGAGAGAGCAATACCAATATACCTCAGACTAATCTGGCTAAGAGCCTCCCCCCCCATCACTTCTATTGTTATGCCAAATAAGAAAAGCCAGGAATTTAGTTCCATTATGAGTATTTCCCATTAATTTTATCTCGAGATGTATGCCTCAGTTATATCAATCATAAATATACTTTCCAATATTCATGATTCAATTTTCAGGAACACAGTTCCCATTAATCTGTTTAATGTTTTGATATTTTAAAAAAAGACTTTCTGGTGCATATGGCACTCTTATTGAAAGAATTAGAAATTCACACACTCTTTAGTTACACCGTTGCCGAATGTTCCTCGCTTTTGCCGGAAATAAAAAGCAATGCAATTTCTTTTCACATAAATCCGAAAGATTCAAAATCTCTACTCCTTACTTTTAATATAAAAAAGGGGAGGGGGGGGGAGCTTAAGTTAATACGAGTTTCATTCTATTTTATTTTTCTAAACACATAACATCATTTAGTTGTCCTAAGTCCTCATTCCCTAGCAAGAAAGCATTTTTAATTTGATCACACATTGTAAATTGTTTTAATTTTAAAAAATTATGCTGATATGAAACTTTTCTTTTCAATACAGCAAATTGATTCTATAACTTTGTCCCGTGATGTATGTCCCACCTGACCTGTTCTATTTACACCACAGCTTTTAATCAAGATTTATATCAACACAATTACCTGAAGTGGCATAGCATCTGTCAGTCCAGTATGAGATCGGGCCATCATTGAAAGAACTCTGGCAACCAGAGATGGCTTCATTTCTCTCAGTCCAATTTGTGTCATGTTATTTTTACATTCTTCAACACTAAAAAGTTTAAATTACTAAAATTAGAATGAAAACTCATAATAAATAAAAACCACTAAAGTAGGAATATATAAGAATAAAATCATTTAGTTATATAAATATATACCTTGCAGTGAAGTTATAACCCATTTCCTGAATGACCTCTACTAGAGAATCATCCGACTGAAAGAGAAGAGTCTACATAAATATCAGTGTTCAGAAGGTAATAGTGGAGATTCAAAATAGAAATTAAAAACACTGAATTCAACCAAAGTCAAAAATATAAGAAATTTAACTGTTTAAAATTTTTATTACTATATATATATATATATACACACATCTTAAGAATGAAAATCAACCTAGATATGATAATTTGAAACTTACTGATTTTGGTATGTTCCCAATATTCTCCATCATGGGATCTAAATTATCAATGCGTAAATAAGGCAGTAAAGGTACTTTGTCAGCAAAATCTAAAAAAAGAGAACAAAGAAACACTGAAAAATTAAATTAATAATACACAAAAATAAGATTAAAACCTTATTTCAATTTTAAAATGCATCAAACTTCATTATAAACACATATATAATACATACATTTAAAACCAATAAACTAGGCAAGCTCAAACCATATGAACTTAAGAATAACAATGAAAGTTGTATATTTGGTCCACTAAAAACAGAATATTAATAAATTTCTCATTATATTTAGTAATGCAAAAATTTCAGTTAAAAAAAAAACAATGTTTAAAGCCTTTCAGGCAAGTTAATAATAAATTCAATAAAATACCTAGACTGAGTCGCTTATTCAATTTCTCCTTGCTTTCTGATGATATACCTAAATCTTTGCTTCCACAGTTTAGCTGATGAAGCAACAAATGTACAATTACAGGAGGTAAGTCAAAAGAATCTTCTAGGCTTGACAGATCTAGAAATAAAAGTTTTATAGATAAATAATGAATACGAACAATAAACATAAAAAAGAACAGACAAAATTAAGATTATTATAAAGAAAATACGTACCTTGGTCACAAATATTCCTAATAAAATCGGGAAGTTTTAGTTTCAAAAAATTCACAGAATGGTTAATGTGGTCAGGAATTGAGGAATGCAAAAGAGCTAATCCAAATGCAATTTCTTGAACAGAAGATAACTTGAGAACTTTACTCAATTGGGATAAAAGAGAGGATGATGGTCTTAAACTCTGAAAAATGATTGGATTATATATACCAATTTAACACAGAAAGATTGATGAAAACAATAATGGAAATTGCTTTAAATTTATTATTTATAGTGATAACAGATTAAAAATTAATGTTTTTTTTGTTGTTGTTGTCTTGTAATGAATTTATTAGAATTTTAAAAAATCTACTCAAATTTTTTATTCACAATTTACTAAAAGAATAAATTGTAACACATTTCCGCACTGATATATAGTTAAATATTTGAAAATAATTATATTTTTTTGGCCAAAATTACTGCACTGTCATTTAATGTTACAATACATGTAAATGAGTCAAGAACTAATTTTTAAAGTTTGTGCTGCTAAATTTCGACATTATTTAATATCGAGAGAATCTTTGTATGGAAAGAAAAGAAATTCCCTTTGTGTTAAGAGTTTTCAAAAACTACAATAGCACCAACACAAATAAGATTTAAAAAAAAAAAAAAAAAAACAGAACAAACAGAAGTCATTACTTCAAATTGGAAAAAATATTAAATTTCAGCCAACCAGTTGACATAATAAATAGTACTATTGCTACATTCTAGATAGCATGACAGATAGTGGCAGGTTGTCATATTCTTTAATATTTATTATTTTAAAAAAACTTTCTGTTCTAATAAAATCCAAAAACTAATTACTTACTTATGCAAGGAGAATTTGAATCAGTTTCTGGTCACATTTGCATTAATTGTACTTCTAATGCTGTTTAAATATTCTCCCAGGTGACATTTAAGATTAAATATATTCTAAAATCTGGGCAAATATGAAAAGTGCAAGTAATGAAAATTTAACGGAAACCAGTTAGGTGCATCCCGAAATATGTAAAAGCACAATTTTTTCATCAATATTTCTGAAACATTTTATCAAATTAAAATCAAGATTTTATTTCAATTTATTTAAAACATCTTTAGCCAATTTTGAGAATGGTTTTCCAATTTTCACAAATTTAGGAAAGATCACATACCAAGAACATTTATATACACATACCATTCATTTGTACCATAATAGTAAGAATGCACATCTAACAGATGCAAAACAATCTAGACTCCATAAAAGTTATATGAAAAGAGAAAGCATATCACACTGTCCTAGTGTACAGACAGCAACGTAAAAAAAGACAAGAAAAAGATATAACAAACACCTGTCAAGTACATGGAGAGAGCATGAAAAAAGTAAACCCGAATTACACATTAACTAAATATGGCTAAATTGCAGCAACAAAGCCTAACTTAATGGGGAGGGAGAGATTTATATGAATAAATTCAAAAGTAATTTCTCATGTAAAACTGAATTATCTTCAAGGACAGATCAAGATTTAATAGGAAAAGTTGATACAGACAAAACAAATAGATGAATGCTAATGTTTGAGTGCTTTCATACACTTACAAGAAATATTATAATTTTAACCACTAAAAAATATTAAATTTCATTAGGAAATACTATTTTGAATAAATATTCATTGTGAAATAATAACTAGCATTTATGAAATGATACAACTTAAATATTTTCTTTGATTTTAAATTACATATTATCAAGAAAAAAAAATTAGAAAGATTATATATATGATAGTATATATTGTCATATTTAATATTTACAAAATGCATATCCTATATATATAACTAATACTGCAAATAAGGCTTAATTAAACTTATTTATTATAATTTTCATTTAAAATAAAGAATTGCAGAAAAATTAAAATGAAAAATATTTTGTTCAACTGATGAATATACCTTTTGTTGTTGTAGAGGGCAGTCTATTGCATAACAAAACGTAGATACAAAATTTGGTTTATGTAAAATAGACGCACACTCCTGTATTAAAAGTTGAGTCTAAAGAATAAAAAATTTTAAAAGTTAATATTTTCCAAGAATTAAACTGAAGTCAATAGGGGAAAAAAAATAGAATTAAAATTTTCAGTTGTAAAAAATGACATTACATAATGCAAAATATTCAGTGATAAATATGATACCTGATGGAAATCTTTACCACTACTTTTACCATCACCACTGAAATCCACATGAGAAAATAGACAGCGCAGGAGGTGCCGCTCAGCCTCTAACCCGTGACAGGTTACAAGCTAAAAAAGAAATAAGCATGTTGTTTTAGCATAAAAGAATCAAATATAACCAATAAATTACGAATGAAATAATTAATCCAAAATGATAATCAATTCTCAATTAAAATCAACACTGAAAATTTAAATCTTGGAAACTCTTATAATTAGAAATCATAGAATTACTGAAAAAATATGGGATCAATTTAGATTTTTTAATTCAATTTTTTTTATTTATGAATATTAATTATAGGAATTTGGATTGTTAATATATGCATAATCCAAATTTTCATAATCGCTGCAGTCTAAAACATACAAATTTGATGGTATAAGTCGATGGAACAATAAATCATCACTTCAGATTAAGCTTTTTAAATTGCATTCAAACATATGCCTTACTCCCAAAACAAAACTATTAAGTGAATCAATTTATTTTCACACAGCATTCAATTATAAAATTTGTATATTAGGAAAAGGCAATTAAACCTAAATATAACAGCTTTTAAAATGGTAAATTTTATGCAAGAGAAAAAAAAATTCAAAAGTAATATTTGTTTAAGTTATTTTGATAAAGCATACAAGATATTTTATTAAAAGTAAAATAATAAAAAATAACACAATATGAAATGATTATTAACAAATGTATAAACTATCAATAAACTAGACATCCTAAGCAATAAGCTGGTTTGTCAAGATTCATAATTAATAAAAACTTCACTTGCATTTTTTTTTTGTATATCTTTTATAAAGATTTTTTCATACTTTAAATTTTGTTACAAATACATAATTTTTTTAAAACTCTCCAATTAATCATGCTACACATTTCTGCAATTTTCCGACTATATATTTATACTTCCAATTAAGTTACAAGACAGAAAAAACAGCCATTATTACTTGATTCTGAAGTTAAAAAACCTTTATTGTAAAAACAAGAATATTTTAATAAAACAATTATTACTAAAACTTACACAATACTGACAAAAAAAGCCATATCCATTATAATTCAAAAATAGTAAAAAGTTAGAATGAAATATATTATATATATATATATATTAAATTGACTTGAAAAAGAAAAAAACTGTATAGGAAAGAAGCATCAATAAAAAGAATCTTAACATGATGTAAAAATTATTTTCGGTGTCACAATAATTTCAGAAGTTGTAGAAGTAAACATTGAATTTTGCTTATTTTTAATTCAAATACTAATCAAAATATTTTTTAAAAAATCACTTTGATGATGATAGGAGATGATGATTAATATTAAATAATCACATAAATTTTTAATAAATGTAATGAAAACTATTCCTGTTTTATCACATATGATTCTACTTTAAACCCCCTCCCCGAACATAAGAATTAATCAGTTTCTTCATCTGATTATTGTTGTTCTTTGTATATATATGACAGGAATATCAGATATTTTCAAGATTCTGAGCATTCAAATAATTTTGAGTTTAGCAAATCATTTTTTAAATATTTCTTTTTCAAAACTTAAATGTAATACAAAATATCAATAATTTGACACTAAATGGGATAATGTAAGAAACTAGAATGAACGTCTATCAACGTGAAATATTCCTAAAGTAACCTTTTCTTTAGCAACTGCCATAAACATAGACATTTGATGGTTTGATGGGAAGTATCCCTCACCCCGATGGACACACAGACAGATACACACACTCATCTTTAGTATAAGCATAGATTTATAATACAGAATTTTTTTTAAATCAAAATTTTCTTTAAATTTAACAAAAGGTAATTAATATACTTCTTTTGTACATAACCCAGCAATATTTAATTTTTATTTACTCCTTTTATTTAATTCTGGCCTCATTATTTAAATGCAGTGTTGGCTACAAAATTTTGATTCAACCATAATGAAGTGAGTTTTTTTCATAAGCATGAGTTGTCTTCAAATAATTCAATTTGCAAAGACAAAATGCTGTATAGTGGAACTGATCACTTATTTAATCAAAATTTATAAATCTTGCAAATTAAAAGCAATTTTACGTAAATAAAGAGCTTTTGTTCAAGAACTGAGCATAAACTTACTATGATATATTTTATTTAACTTCTAAAAATTTGAGAAATGTCAGCAACATTTTGGTTTTCATTCTCGTCTCTTTCTCTTTCTGTATACGTAGAGACACACTAGTCAGTTTAGGAAACAAAGCTGCCGATATTAAAGATAGATACGAAGATAGCTACAGATAAAGCTGCTTAATCAGCTTCAGATACTGGTTATAATTGAATTCAGATAAATCATTTAAATATGACTTCATGTCTGACTACATCAAACTCTTTGATATCAAAGTCATGTTACTTCAATGTTATGCATTGCTTAAATTCAATTTATTGTGTACATCAATCATTCTTTTAGGACAAATATTTATGTATACTATGACATTGGACTATATTTCAAATTTCATGGTATTATAATTTCACCCCCCTCCCGTCTCATAAACTACATAGATATTAAATAGAATCCTTCTTAGCTTTCAAAAATGGAAAGTCAGGCACTTAAATAATTGATGAAACAATGAAAAAATTTTGAAATTCAGGATAGCAATGTAATTTACTGTCAGAAATCATGTTAAAATTTATCAAAATTCAGCAAAAATTTACATGACTATCAAACTGAAACAATTTAAAGCACATTTTAATATCTTGAAACAGTGTAACATTTATTCTTGTACAATATTTCTGGAAATTATCATGGAAAAAAATACCAAAACTCAACTTAATTTTCAATTTATTCAAAAAATAGCTCTAAAGATAGATATATGAAATTTAGGACTGTAGATCAAATGGCTCTAGCCAGTAGAGTGCCAACATACACATTCATTTTTATTATATATATATATTTACAAAAACATCAAGCCACAATATTTAACTAATAAAAAGGACGTAAAAAAGCTCAATCTGAATAAATTGCAATTATGTTTAGCTCCTACAAAATTTTTAATTTAATTTTCTGAGATGGGAAGGAGAATAATTTCTTGGGAGGGAGGGGGGACCAAAAAGAAACAAATAAATAAATTACATTTATTCAGAATATTAATTGAATTTACAAAATATCAATCATTGGCATTTAAAAATAATTCCCTTTAAATACATTAGGATTATTTCAGAATCATTTGACAGTGGTGAACAATATGGCATGCAACTTCCTATAAAATCAAGTTAACCTTACAGGAAAAGATGGTCTCCAAATTTCTACAAGCTAAATTATAACTAAATACTTTAATTCATTATTTTTATTTAAACTAACACAATGATTAGCTAGGAAGATGAATTCGAAAAATTGGTTTCGTATTTTTTTAGTTAATTGATTTCTATCATTTTTAAAATAATTTTAAATAATAGCAAGAATTTCATCACTTATTATAATGAAAAGAGATGGAAATATATAATCTTTCAATATAGCCTTTCTGGAATCTTCACTCATTATCAATCATCATTTCAGCCTTAAAATTTAGAGATTTCATTTAATTGTTTCAAAATTTGCTTATAATTAGGTTTTCTCATTACACTTTTCTGCATATTAAAGAAAAGTAGACATTATAAACTAAATTGATTAAGCAATTAATTTTTTTATATTGCAAGCATCATTATATGAAAATGTTCAATATAAAAAAAATACCAAGGTATTCTTTAGTTAAGTCATATTTTTTCTATACGATTTAATATCTTATCAAGTTTACAAAATGGGTAACTTTAGAATTACTTCAATAAATATCAATCCAGAAGTTTGTTTATATCCTCTATGTTTATAGTATTGGTAAAATTATGATAACCAAATATCAAAATATTCTTTAAATTACAAGTTTCCTTTAACACCTACAGTTTTTAATTTGCAGCTTATTTTTAAAAAAAATTTTTTTTTGGGAAATATTTGAGAATTCTCTAAATCGACAATATTAACAAACCATTTAGCAAATAACGTTTAGTCAAAAATGCTTTAAAGAAAATGTTTTTCATTAATAAGAGGCTTTTACAAGCACTAAAACACTCATTGTATTTTTAGGTAGGAAATGCAATGAAATCGGGAATTGTAAATTAAAATACTATTATCGAGACAAAAATATTGGTCAAAAGATATAGAATTAAAAGGAAAATTAAAGGCTTAAGAATGTATAACATGGTTTCAAAATGAAACAATACTAAATGCTTTGTGTAATAAATAACTTACAGAAAAAAAATGCAATAAAAAAAAACGAACGAGTTAGGCCTATTCATTACAAGAATTTGTACACACTTATAGCCTTCTACGATGTTGATAAACTGCATATCTTTTATCATTAAAAATTTTTATAATGCAGAACAATGTGAAATATGATATGACCTTTATTTTGCATTTATTTCTATATCACAAGCATGCTACACACAGCTTACTGCCAACAGTCGCGTATCTAACAACGACAGATGGAGGAAAATTTCTTTTGGACAAGTATAATACTTACTCTGGTTATTTCTTGCACACTAGATTTAAAATTCTTTTTAGTCAAATTAGCCACAGAATAACTAATATTAGACAAAGCAAAAGACAACGAGTCCAGGTTCATAGTTCCATGAATACTACACAGAAAGCTTCAAACAGCTTTGAAGCTTTCTTAGTAGGAAAAGATAATGTTCGATAAGCGAAAATTATGTCTCTGAAATCAAGCACTAAGTAATTGAAACACATCGATAAAACTATAAATATTTTTCATTAAACGTAATGGCGTAACGCGCAGCAAATTTCACCATTGCCAAATCTACCATTCAAAAAGCAAACAAAATAAAAAAAAGAAAAAAAGCTAGATTTTGCGGATATCCAATATTTTCTTTTTTTCTTTTCTTTTTTTTAAAATAAAAACAATGAAATGCATCATGATTACTTCTTCTTCTCAAAATCATTATTCTATAGCTGTTATGAATATTGTTTGAAATTAAGAGAGTAATAAATATTGAAACATTTCATACATTCTTTAATTTCATTTTCGAAAAAGCAATTTAATGATCCTGCGATTTAATTTGAAATATTTGAGGTGAATTGTTCATAAAATTATTTCTGTCATTGACTAGTTAATAGGGAATAAATATATTCTCTCTCTTTTTTTTGAATAGCAATCATGATTTAATATAAAAGCAAAATAAATTGAAGAAATATTGTCAGGTTAAGTTCACTTGTGAGATGTTGACACCTTTCATAAAGTTTCACAAGAATAAAGAGACCAATATTTGTATGCCTAAAGGCTAGATAAATTGTTCGTTTCTATTTAAATAAGCATTAGTAATCTTTCACATGCTTAATAAAGACTCAAAGTATTTTTTTAGAATATAAAGGAAGCAAGACTCTTTATCATGAAATTCATCACGTAGCTAAAAAGATAGGAATGTAATCCGGATTATTAGTCTGAGGTACATTTTATCTGAATGAATTAACTATAAGTATATATCATTACTCTATAGATTGTGATCGATTTCTTTTTCGAGGTTTTTAGTATGTTAACTTATTCCGCAAAATGGTTTCATATATTTAACTGTTGAATTTCTAACTGTAAATAATGTCGTTACGTTTACCTAAAATGTTTTATAAATAGTGAAGTAAATCAGCGTTTGCTGGAGTTGATTTCCGGTATTACATTAATTAACACATTTTATATTCATTATTCTAAAGGCTGCATTAAATAGGTAAACATTAGAAAGTATTTAAATGGTTTCCTTATTTTTCAAACGTGTTGTGTCTATTGAACCAGATGGCGCTACACCAGCAAATGAAATATAATTCTATAAATCAGCACCAGAGTACTCTGATATCAAAATTTTGATGGATGTGTAAAAGATATAATCGTTTTTTAATTTATTAAAATGAAAATTAAGACTTAAGTGAAAAAATTCAGTATGAAACTGTCTAGTAGCAAATTAATAAAAATTAGCCATACATCAATTAGAGTACTTGCCGAATTCGTTTTATCATACAGGTGTAACTATTACCACCAAATTCCATTACTTTATAAGAGAACATGATTTCATATCCAATAAGAAATAAATGATCCAAACATTATCTCTTTATAATTATTTCTTTATTAATGGAGAGGGTAGTAGTTACCTAGTGGGAGGTGGTTGTTAGTTTCCAAGCTCTTTTCACTTCGGAATTAATTGAATGAATTATTTTAAAATAATGATACTTTCTATAAAGTTTAAAGGAAAGAAAATAACATATATTGATTTTATATTTGCTTTGAGGAATTGTATCAAAATCATATACAACAGCTGAAAGTGCAAAATGTTTTAAAAATTTGAACACTGATATCATTTCTTACTAATTACAAAATGGTTTCAGTTAGCATTTTCAAATCTATACGGAGAATGACAACTGAAATTTGTTAAATGTATGAAATTTAGTTTAAGTATTATAAACTATTTTTCATATATAAATGGATATAATTTTTATATTAATTTATAGATTTTTTAGATGAAGAAAGCATTCATGTCAAACGTATCTATGATAAAATTTCATGTATGAATTTTGTTATTAATCTCTTACCAAGAATTTTTAGATAAATAAGTAGTTATTATTTTCTGTTAATAATCTCTTATTAATCAGTATTAAACATATGCGATAGTTTAAAATTATTCACAGCAACAAGATTTCTTCACATTATAATTATCATCAAATACTTATATTCTTAGTATATAATTGGTAAATAATAAAACCATGAAGTTATATTATAACCACACATCACATTTTTTACTGTTTTTAAAACATATACTTAAGAGTGTTAATACTTGCGAAATTCATACTAATTTGTCTGATGTTTGTTTACATATTAAAGAACTATGCATTCATACATGTACTGAGAGAATAACTTAGTTCTTCAATTTATTATTAAGACCTTTTTTGGCAACATATCTCGACAAGCCAATTTTACTTTCCTGGTTCATCTATATTGTTGGTTTTTTTTTAAATAAAATTAATTTAATGTGATTTCTTTCTGTAATTTAAATGTTTAATGAAATGACTGATGATGATAGGATTCTTTGTTTATTACAAGACTAACTATAGAAAAATAAATTATGAGTCAGATTGAATGTATTATGTTTCAAATATTGCATTTCTTATGATGAAATAAAAAAAATGATGAAAAGGATTTAAAATTTTATAAAATGCATTACTGTTTTCTTATATATAACTAGATGCAATGAATTAATTCTGTTCTAAGCTTAAAAATTTAACATTTTAATAACTATTCCAATCAATTTTGTAAGTTCTATTATTTTTTGTTAAAAGGCAGGTGTATTACATAATTTCAGGGGGAAATACATATCAGGCATGATTTAGATGTATATGTTAGTAAAATAGTTGTGAAAATGCTTGGAAATGTGCTAAATGCAGCAGCCTGATATTGCATAGATGGCAAAAAACCCACACATTTTATGACGTAAAGTTTCAGTGTTTAATAAATTATGGGTGTAAATTTAGATGCTTTGAACTAATAGAAAATTGTTATCAATGATTGAATTCTTTTATGTCTAGAAGTTCTAATATCTTTTTTATTTGAAGTATTTTACTGGTAAGATATAAATCCAGATAATACTCATATTTCTTATAGCTTTTCTAGTTATTTCTTGAAATTCTCAGATGCTGTTATCAATGGGAAAATTTTCATTCTGATTTTAAAAACAATAATGATAATTCACTTTAAAATCTAACTGTATAGATTATTTGTGGAAATGAATTTAAAATATAACTCTAATTATTTATAAATCCTTCATTGAGGTCTCTTGCTTTCCTTTTATTTTATCCCAGAAAATTTTAATCTTTCATTATAGGATAAACATGATTTGAAAAATTTATAACTAATTATTTTAAATCAGATATTTTATTTATCTACATTCATTTTATTTAAATTTTGTTGCTTATAACCCAGAATAGATAAATAACTGATCATTTGTAAACTAAGGAGATTTTTATTTGTATCTTTTTAAACAATACAGATTGATAAGAGCTAGATCCTTGGAGCTGAACAAAAAAAAAAAAAAAAAAAAAAAAAAATATTATTTAACCTATTTTTAAATTAAATGTATTTTGAAAAGTATGAAATTTAATTTTTAAAAATTATTATTTATTCTCTAAGTTTTGAATTTAACAAAAGTATGAAAATTGCAAGAACATGATGCACTTAACAAAACATATGAAAAATTTCAACTTGTAAAGTGGAATGCCACTATAAAACAGAACTGAAAATTAATGTTTATGAATATAAGAAAATCTCCTTGATGATTCTGTCAATAGTTTACTTTATTTAAAGTAATCATTCTCAAAAAATAATTAGTGATGTTTCTATATGATGATAGGGAGAACTGAAAATGTATTATTTACACAGAAATAAATAGTCTTTAATTGAATTCTGCATCTGTTGGAAGAAGCTCAATTTTAAAGATGAATATGTCTAATAATAAAGACAAATGCCAGTTGTCTGGCCTATTTGTTAGCTCTATACAATCCAGACCATTTGGCCTATAGCCATTGAATTAAGCACATACATACTTTGGAGGGTGAAAATATGCACCTTGAATTTATTTTTTTGGAAAATTTAATTTTAATTAATTAAAAATCGAATTGAATTTTGACATTTTTTTGCAGTAATTTCCAAAAATATTACAGCAGAAGAATGAATTTTACAACATTTTAAAATTAAAAAAAAAATCTTGTTGATAAAACCAGTTTAATAATTGTGTGAATTTTTCTTAAATTTTAGTATTTTTTTTTTAAATATATATGTATATTTCCTTAATCCTCAACAATAGATTACATCATTGGCATGAAGTTCAAACCATTTCCATTGTTTCATCAACTGTTTCTTCATGTGGATTTCTTCCATTGTTAAAAGCTAAAAAAGAAGGATTTTATTTAATGTCTATTAATTAATTATTATTAATGTCTAATGTATTACAGTTTACCAGATAGCAGAAAAAAATTGGAAGTATTATTCTGTGAAATTTAGAAAATAGATAAATTGGACATTTACATTTTCAATAGTGCTGTGATGTCTTAAGATTGATCTTTATTAAGAAGGATCATGTATGCAATAATAAAGCATTTGTAAGACAATAAAAATTATACAGCTTTAATGTCTGATAAATTTTTGGAATCATGAACATGAAATTAGGTTCTATACTATTGAAATGAAAGTAATTGTATTCAGTATTCCTGGTAAATCATTTAGTCATCAAAGTTACTTGTAATGAAATAAATCTATATATATAAAGAAAATTGTTTAATTTTATGGCATTTACTGGAATTTCTCTATATTTCATCTTTAGGTTATTAATATTTTTATATACATTCCATTATTCTGAAAACTTATATTATCCTTAACTACATGTTGCAACTATAGATATTGTCATTTTTTAAAAATTTTGTCTACTTAATTATTATATGAATGCTAATTATTATTATAAATTTGTATCATTATGATTTTGAAACATCAGTGCCTTCTAATGAATATTGAAGATTAAATAATAAGTTTATATCAACTAGTAATATTGTCAGTTATTAAACATTTAATTTATTCTAATATAAGATATTTATTATATTCTGCACACTTTTTTTTGTGAATTATATTTTATTACTTGATTTTAGCATTACTTTAATTACAATATCCTCCATTAATAAAATGTTGTCTTGTTTTTTAATTTAATTTCCTCCATTAAAATTACTTTACCATCATAAAAAAATTAAATTATGCCAGTAATTTCAAACAAAATCAATTAATAAATATGTTGTTTTTGTAAGATTTTTCATGCATATTTTATTTTATAATTTGCACCATGCATTAATACCATTAAAGAAACCTAATTAAAAATTATCTGTGTAAAATTAGATAATTCTTTTCATTTATTATCTTTTGGAAAGAAAATTGCATCAACTATGAATTCTTTGATAGAATGGATGAATTAAATCATGAAGAAGAAGAGGATGCTTCTGACATTCGGAATTATCTTGCCTCTTTTCATAAAGAAATAGAAAGAGAAGATGCAGATGAAACCGATTCCTTAATTGAACAGGACTCTGATGAGGAGTGTTTAAGTCCTGAAGAACTGTGTAATTATTTATCAGAAAGTGAGGCAAGTATAGCATGGAATGTATTAATCTTACATGATTTTTCTGTAAGTTTTTGTGTATATGCACAAATTAAAAATGCATGAAAATCATAATTTAATATTTTCAATTAGCTGGATTACAGTTATTGGTAAACAACAAAAATCTAATAGTTTATTATTCTTGAATCTATCAGATGCATTCAAGAGCTCTGTATACAAATATTCCTTCCATACATAAGTACAACAGTCTAATATCACAAAATTGCATGAATTTGCTATTTTCATGGCATAAGTTATTTTTCTCATAACACATCCGTAGGGTTAGATTTATGATTGTCTCTAATTTTCTAGGGCTGATGGGTTGAGAGGAGGGGATGAGGTATTATTTTATTTGCCAAATAAATAAATTTGTGGGAAATATGAAGTCTATAAATAATGAAATATTAGTGTTATGTTCTTTACATTGAAACTTCTTTATTCTCCTGGGGAACTCCAAAAATTTCCAAAAAAAAAAGAGTTGAATTTTCTCAATGCCAACTTGCTAAATATGTCACCGTCTATTGTAAAAAATGTTTGTCAAAATGCTTTTAGTTTACAGAATTCCTAACATTACCATTGCACATCCAGGGCAGTATAATATCTGAGCAAAAAGCAATTTAACATTATTCTAAAATTATAATAGAATAATAAAGCAACTATTATAAAATAATAATATCCTTAGGATGATAAGAATTTCTATTTCAAAAGAATGATAAAATTTAGGAAAAAAATTGTATGATTCAGACAAATAAACATGTTGTGCATAATTTTCAAAAAAAAAGAAAAAAAATTTCAAAAGAAATCTTTTCTTAGGAGGTAATATCATAATAAGTAGCTAGCTGACCATAATGGACAACTCTAGGCCTAAATTTTGATGATTTTCAGACCCAAACTACTATATCATTCAGTCTTTTCAGAAGCATATAAGAGCCTTCTCAGTATGATTGCAGTTATGGAGAAAGTCCCTTACATCAAATCAGGTTCCAGAATCATATCTTGCCCATCTTGTTGAAATTCATGTCTTGTAGCTCTCATATCATATATGGTCTTTATCCTCTCCATTGCTATGTTGATCCAAGATGGAACAAACTCAGAAATGTCTAACCATGCCTGAAGATTCTGAGCATAGTCCTCAGATCAAAGATGTATATTTTGAAAGACAAGTCTGAACAAGATAAAAATTTGGAAGACTGAGTAAGAGATCATAGGGCAGATGGAGTTCATGGCTGATGAGCATTCAGTATTGAATGAATCCAGTTGTTTCATGAATGGCAAATAAGCTAGCAGGAACAAAGGTGATTTCCGATCCCAGTCTTGTTGTTTCTCTGAGATTATGAGGGAAAGATTACTCAGGATCATTTGCTTAAACTATTTTACCATTCTGTCTAGTTGTGGGTGTAGAAGGGTTGGCTGTGTTTTGTTGATTTGCAAGAATTGATGAGAGTAAAATTTTTCCCTCAATTGAAATAAAGTTTATGTGATGCTTCAAATTTGGAAATCAAATTCTACAACAGTTATCACTTTTTAAGTGGAGTGGGTAAGTTTCAGGATATGCAGGAGACTGCGATGCTGAGACCTCTTTCAGTTTGTTAAATACATTCACATTATTTTGACCATAAGAACTTCTGTTTGTTTTCTTCTTTTTTCTTTTGAGTATCAAATTGCAATCCAATAGAAAATTCTCTCTCATTTTTTGATCCTCATCATTTTAAGAATCAGACTCTTAGTTTCTTTTCCTTCTGTGGTTTACCTTCATCTGTTTTTCTTTTCCGCCTTCTGTGGTTTTCTGCATTTTTTTTTTTTTTTCCTTCTGTAGTAGTTCAGGAACATTTCAATGATATAAAAAGTTTTCTCAATTTCTTCTTTCTCATTAATATCCTCTTTATCTTCAAAATAAAATATTATCTTTGCCTTTTTCTCTTAATTACTTTCACAGCATTATTGTTTGAGTTTTTTTTTTCTGTATTAAAACTTAGATATTTTTCAAATTTATTAGCTTT
Organism: Argiope aurantia; assembly: GCA_026543865.1. Taxonomy (NCBI): domain Eukaryota; kingdom Metazoa; phylum Arthropoda; class Arachnida; order Araneae; family Araneidae; genus Argiope; species Argiope aurantia. Next base: position 201,284 of record JAPMOR010118708.1, on the reverse strand, counting down.
CAAATTCATCATCACTCATCAAATATCTCAGCAATAAGACCTCTAAACCCAGATCCTTATCTGTTAAGTTTCTGTTTCCCTGCTTGATTCAACCTTTGATTCAGCATCATTACTAGTTTCTTTCTTTTTATTATTTTCATTTGCTGATTTGCTTTCTTTCTCCTCAATTTATATTAAATGAAAGGGCTCATCATTATTTCTATTATATTATTATCATCATCTTTTTAACTTTCACCATTATTTCTATTATTCTGATGCATTTTCTTTAATAGAACATTTTTTGTCTTCATTTCTACCAGCACTTTCAGTATTCATGTAAAAGTTTTTCTCTTATTCACTTTCTTCTGCATCATGTGATCACTGACTTTATCATCACTTTACTTTAAAATAGTATCCATTTGTTATACATTTAATATACTAGCCTGCATTCCTTTCATAAATGAAGCAGTTGCTCAAATTTTGTTTCTTTTTTAGTCTTTGCTCTAGTTTTCACTGTTCCAGTCCATTTCTAACATCAGTCCTTTACATTTTTGATGGATTTATGGATTGAAAGGATTTTAATTGAAACAAATTAGACAAATTTATTTACACTATTTTTCACAAATATTTATGTTTAATAAAGCAGAAAAAATCTAGTTTTCAATTGGTTACTATAACAATGCACTATCTCACTGACAGAGCATGAAAAACTTTACAACAAATTGGCTCAAGTCCATGGCCAAGTTCAGCAGTTTCATTGCAATCAAACACTGATAACCATGTGCCACACATGTTCAGTGAAAGTACAAAAGCAGCTCTTTGATCAGCAACTGTAACAAGCTTTTTATTAAACTCTCAGAAAGCCCCCAAATTTCCTAGATACTTCATGATGCCACCACATTTAGCACCAAAATCTTCATCAAGAAGATCAAATACTTTAAATGTGCAGTATTTGTTATTCTTTTTATTCTCTCTTTTATAAAAGCTACTTTATGCTATCCAAACAATAGGAAAAGTAAGTTTAGATCTGGATTTTTTTATTGCTTTATGACATTGTTGATTTCAAACCTTAGCAATGAAAGGTAGTGCCAACTTTCGAACATGAAGGCTTTTAGGACTTTTCCAATAGTTTTCTTATACCATTGTTAAAAATTTTGTAAATTGATATTCAAAAGTTTACTCTTCTATATAAAATTATCCTGTTTAAGATTATATGCATGTTTTAATACCAAAATCATTTTTAAATTCTATGCATACCTAAAACATGTATTTTAATTTGATAATCTTGAACTGACTTTCAAATACGTGAATGATATTTTAAAATTTGTATTGATTGCTTTAAAATTGTATTTGAGTCAGATTGTTAAATGTTTTCTTTATTGGATAAAAATATCCAAGAATAGTGAAATCAAAACAAAATGTTTGAGTAATGTGATTATTTATGTGTAATTAGATGAGTTTATGCATTAATTTATGACAATATATGCTTCTAATTAGTAGTATAAATTACTAATTTATACTAATTATAATACTATGCTAAAAGTTAGAAAATATATACTACTAATCAGAAAAAGAACTTTCTGGAAAGTCTGTTAAAAATTGATTTGGCAAATATGTGTTGCATTTTTGCAAGGAAGTAAAATGCATTTAATCCAGAAACATTATTTCAATTGCAACAGTATAATTTTTTGAGCAGTGATGCATTTTACAAAATGAATAGATTGATAAAAATTGCATTCCTCTACTAATGTCTGCATGTGCTTGCAAAGGAAGTTTCAATGTATTTCAAATTAAAAATTGTGTGTACACTATAAAGATTCAAAATAGGCTTCAAAGTATCATTATCTTTAAATTGTATAGTTGTAGGTAAAAAAATTAGTCTTGCATCATACAGTTATAAAAGTTTGTTATATAACACATTCAGTGGCATTAATAGCATTAGAATTGACTATCACTACGAGCAAGTTTATCATACTTTTCATTAAAACATACAAATTTGCCCATCTGTGCTTATGTCTGTTTTGTAATATATTTTTTATTATAATTTGAAGCTCTTTCTTTCTAATGTGAAATATACCATTGAAAATTAGGAAATAAATGCAAAAATGCACTATTTATTTGTAAATATTAAATGCTTTCTTTCACATTTAAATATATCACATATGCTACTATAATAACACATAGAACCTTTGTGTTGAATGTGTGTTTTTTTTAATTGCTAAAATATACAAACAGTACTTGCTATTATAATTGTATTCAAAAATTTGATCATTAGGTCCTATTTCTATATTTTAAGATGAACCTCATTATTTCTTTGGAAGTTATTATTTCTTTTGAAATGTGTACAATCAGAATAATAAACTGCATAGAAAAAAATTCTCTAAGTATTTTGACAATATTTAAGTATCTTATTCACATAATGAGCTATTGAACTAAAAGGTAATTAAAGATATGGCAAAGATTTCAGGGAAAAATCATTACATTCTTTCTCGGTGTTGGTCAAACCTTACTGTTCCCCCTCTCCTTCCATTAGGCAGTATGCTACTCCTGATAAAAAAAAAAAATATTTTAAGCTTACATGAATCAATGTTTTAAAATAACATTAGCTCAGTGTTTTAATTATATCATTTTATCAATATAAATTATTTATTTTTCTTTAGTTGAATGGTGGAATTGACATTAAAGATGAACCTGAAGATGATCCAGAATATTATCCTGGCATTGTTTCTAATCCACATCAGATAAATGCAAATAATGTCAAAAGCAAAAATGCTGTAAGTACTAACAATTGAAATTATTTTAGATTGTGTAATTATAGCATGATTTTTTGTATGAAATTATTTCAGAATATTTTTATTATTTTAGAAAGAAAAACTTAGTGAGAACTTAAATATCTTTTCACATTTTAGAATGAGATTTTTATTTAGTACATAATTTTTATTGCTAATGTATTTAACTAGAATGACTGTGATAAGTATTTTATAAACTTAAAAATATGGAATATAGGAAATTTCCTACATAATTAAAAATATTGTTATAGTGCATGCAAATGCACATTCAAACAATTTCATTATTGAAATAATAAATGCAATTTAAAAAATTGTTTTACAAATGAACTTATGTTTACTACTTCAGAAAATATAACATAATATATTTTTTTCTATAAATCTTGCATATGTTTTTGTAGGCTGTGATTGTAAGCTTGTTTGTAAGCTTGTTCTTCATAGTTATAATTTCAATAACAAAAATTATGATATAGTTTCTAGCTACACACAAACCCAATGATTTAATATTATAAAAATTGTATATTAAGCAATTATTGAAATTATTATTGTGACTGGGTTTCTGCTGTATATGAAAAATTCATGAATTTATTTTATTTATTGCTGTATTTAGGGCTTTGGAAAAGTGCTATTTTTTTCATTAAATCTTTCAAGAGTCATTAAAAATATGTAAAAGTGTGCATTTATTATTTTTTGGGAGAGAAATGAAAACTAGTTTGTGATTTGATTTTGGTTTGAAAGTTTCATAAATGAAAAATTTATAGTGTTATGAGAATGTTGCCAATCATCAATCTTTGCTTTAAATGGTTTGAGGAAAGGAGGAATAGCAGAATTACTATCACATAAGGAATGTTCTATCACATAAGGAATGATAAGGAATGTTCAACTGACCTGCAGGTGGGGATAATATTATTATGCCTATTAATGTATCTTCAAATTTGCTTAAATGTAGAGCTTTGTGGAAGATTATTAGTCATATAACTTTTATAAGATTTTACATTTTTCTAAGAAGCATCCTCACATAGCAAGATTGCCAAAAAGTTTTCTTGTGGACCAATAAAATGCTCTTACTAATATTAATTTTTGGAGCATGGTTGCATATGTTAAGGGTATTTTATTTAAATATCTGCTTGAATTTAATATATATAATGCTAATATTTGATGAAACATTCATCAAATCTTGCTGGTGGATTTACACATTTGGTTTTGGGATGAGAAAAATATGGAGGTTGAAACAAGATATGTGGCTTCAACTTTCAATTTAAAGTTATTTTTCAAGAATTTCATAATTCTATGGAAAAATTGGATTGAGAAAGATTGAATATATCTCAATAGATAGTCCATCAGTGAATTAAGTATTTTTTTCCATTTAATTTATTGAGTGATGAAATTCCAAAAGAACATTCAGCATTGTTGATAAATTTGAATAATCTACATTTTGTCAAGAATTCATTTACATGTGCCGAAATAGTATCTTGATGGAATACCGATCTCTTTTTTTTTATTTATATATATATTGTGTATTACTTAAAAAATTCACTTGTGAGAAGGGAGGACAATCTAAAATTTTCAATGACTGAGGAACTCTCTCTCCCCACCCCCAGAATGTTTTAGAGCCAGATGGCTAGAGGATTTCATTTGAACACGCAAATGAAATATGGAGCGACTTTGTATTATATGTTCAGATTGCAAAAAAGGATGGATTTCTTACACCAGAATCTAAATTATGTAAATTTCATGAAAATTTTAGCAAAGGTTGACTTTCTTAGGTAAATTTGGATTTTCTTATCTTTCATCAAATTTATCCAATCATTTTAAAAATTAGGTTCTTTACTTTTGCTATTTTTGGCACATGATATAAAATAAATTATCACTGGCTGTTTAAAAATTTTCTGTGTCAATGAAAAATAATGTTTTTGAAGATTTAATAATTTTAAATAGCATTTCCTAATTAAACTTTTTTCTAGCAAAAACTTTTATGTTGATATCAACAAAGTGAGAATGGAATTCAATGGGGACATTATGTTAAAAATCTTATTATTCAAAAAAATAATGTGAAACAAAAAGTAACAGAGTTGAAACATGAGTTTTATAAGTTTGTAGATCTTTTAAAAAACCGTTTTCGGGTATTTACTTGCTAAAATAATGAGTATGACCTCTTAGGTTGATGACCATTGCTATTATAACAATATTCTTTCTATTCTGGTGGATTGCAAATAAAAAGGAAAAATATGACTCTATTTTAAAGAATTTAACAACCTTTTGAATGATGCCACTTGCATTTTGGTAGAATTTGAGAAATCTGAAATGTCCAAGAAATAATTTCATAAGCTTTATCAAAATATTTAGAATATCAAAAATCATTTTAGAAATTGTGGAGCGTAATTTAAATTCTGCTGACACCATCTGATGGTCTAGCCATTGTTTTAAACAGACTTTTGCTTAAATAAAAATATTGAAGCTGAAGATATTGAAGAAGAAACATGTTACAAAATATTTGGTTTTAAGTGAATTGAAACAAATAGTGTTGAGTAGGGAAATTTCAAACTGCAAAAGAATGAACAAAAAAAAAAAAAAAAAAAAAAACTACATGCAAAGATGATAATCACTAATTGAAGAAAAAAAATAGGAAAAGGTAACATATTACAGATGAATTTAATGACTTAAAATAAAAAAGGATTTGAAATGAATAATGTTGAAAAATAAAAACAGAAGCATTGAAGAAGTCTGAAAGCAAGTTAATTGAAAAAATCAGAGAAGAATAGAAAACAAAATCAAATGTTTCATGAATTGAGACATTAACAAAACAACATAAAATATAAATTTAAGTATGTAGCTTAATGATTCAGAAGTTATACAGTTGTGTATTCTTTTTTTACTTGATCGGATTGACATTCATAAACTAAGGTTTTGAATGTCAATCCTAACTAAGTAAACTAAACTAAGGTAAACTAAACATTCATAAAAAAATAGCATTTTTGTCTGCCATTAATTAAATGAGAAAAATGAAAAAAAAAATTGTAAATGAAAAAGGTAGATATTATGAAAAGTAGATTTTTCTGCATCAAAATATCATAAAATCAAAGTTGTCAACCTGAACATTGTTCTAAGTATCCAACACGTTATAAAAATTACTTAGTAGTAATAGTAGTATATATAGTTAAAAGGCTTTTGTAGATGTTTTCCCCTGATACAAATACTACAAGGTATGTAACTTTTTTTTTTCATTTTCATATAAAATGTAACATTTATTAACTTGTAATTTATTATGTTTTGTTTGTTTGTATATCTACTCTTGTAATGTTTTGCATTTTAGAGCAAATGATTCACTTCGTCTTAAATAAAAGAATGGAATATTGAAATTTAAATTAATTGGAATGAAAAATTATGCTCGAAGCTGCATTTCATAAATTTAAACATATTTATGGATTTACAATAATAATTTAATAAAAAACCTTTTTTTTTCGTAAAAGTAATTCATTGTAAAATAAATAAAAATAAGAACTTAAATATTTCATTTTCAGTTCATATTTAATAGAATCATAGAAAATTCAATGTAAGAAAGTAGTCATTTTATCATCTACTGATATAGCTCTTTCTAATAATTTATATAATTTTGTATGAATGATAAGATTATGTACATATATGTTTTATTTATTTTATATAGTTTAAAAATTTTAATTTGAATCAGCTGTTAAAAAATGTTTTAAATTTTTCAGAAACATATGAGAAAAAGTACTGCTGAAATAGTTCGATTAGGAGACAAGAGTCCCTTGATGACAAACCAAATAAGTGAACTGTCAGATGAAACAAATGAAGAAACTACAGTCATCCCTGGCATTGGTGAAGAACTTCATATCGATGATCAACAAACTTTAGAAATGGTTGCCCAGTTTGCTGAGCAAGCTGTTTCAAATGCAGCTAAGAATTCCACTTTATCGGTAATTTTTTTCTCCTTTTTTTATTGTAAAATTGTAAAAGTTTTTATATTCTGGAACCAAAGTTTTTATTAATAATCACAGTTCTTTTAAAATTCAAACTGATAAAAGAATATGATAAACTGATAAAATATTTATAATGCTATTTTTGATTAATTTTTAACTACATTTCTAATATACATATAAATTTCTGTTGGAAGCCAAAAATGCGCTGCTTAACTAATTTGAAAGCTCATTGTCC
>JAPMOR010118708.1:176113-194333 GCA_026543865.1 Argiope aurantia | reverse complement strand
CGTCATATACGATACAAGCATACTCATGAAAAACCCCACAAATGCACTGAATGTGATTATGCTAGTGTGGAACTTAGTAAATTAAAAAGACACATGCGTTGTCATACTGGAGAAAGGCCTTATCAGTGCCCTCATTGTACTTATGCTAGTCCAGATACTTACAAGTTAAAGCGCCATTTGCGCATTCACACTGGGGAAAAACCATATGAATGTGACATCTGCCAAACTCGATTCACTCAGTCAAATAGTTTGAAAGCTCATAAACTGATCCATTCTGGAAACAAACCAGTGTTTCAATGTGAATATTGCCCAACCACTTGTGGTAGAAAAACTGATCTTCGTATACATATGGAAAAGCTTCATTCTAGTGACAATCCACATCGATGCAAGAGATGTGGAAAAGTTTTCCTTGACAGATATAGTTACAAGGTATGAATAAATTGATGAATCTCAAGTAAAAAAATGTTTATACTTTTGGACTTTTAAATCAACTCAAATTCAATAACATGAAGTATGTTTATTTCTTATTTTTATATATTTTATTTAAAAAAAAAGCTGCATGTGCTGTTTATTTTAAACATATGATCTTTCTTCAAACTTTTGGTGCGTTTCATATTATAATTGTAAAAAAAAAAAAAAATGTGTACTGGCAATGTTTTTTTGATACGAGAAATCCTTAGGAACAATGAAAAAACACACATCTTTTTATTGAATCTATGATGTTTCTAAGTAGTTATTGGATGATGTTGAAAGAGAATGAATTTTCTAAAAGTGGAATAAATATTAAGCATTTTGAGTGTTTGCAGTAATGTTAGAAATTTCAATGATATATGAAAACTTCTTTATTGAACAATGTTGATATGAGTTTGATAATTGTTCCAAATGTGAGTAATAAGTGTAAAAGAAGAAAATTATAGAAATGTGCAGTGATATGCATAATCAAGAAGGTTTGTTGCAATATGGAAAATTTAGATGAAAGAAAGTTTAGAAACAGTAAAATACAGACTATTTTCATCTTTAATATCTGATGCAAACAATTCAACTGCTAAAATATAAAGTTACTTGTCATTTGACATCATGTGAAGAAAGAATTACATTTGCTACACTAGATTTTTTCCTCTTGATTAATTGAAATATTCAAAATAACTCTAAGAAAGTACAATATAAAAAAAATCAACATAGTTTTGGTTACTTGTTACTGAGGTAAAATTTTTATTTAAAGAAAATAATAAAGATAAATTTTTCCAACTACATCATTTAAAAATATGCTTTCAAGGTGTTTTTTTTTTTCAGTGTTAATTAAGTGATGCTGAGCATTTGAATTGATTTTATTATCACAGTATCTGCAATTTTTAGAAAATGTATTTTATATCCAATACTGAAAATACATTATATAGTATTGAAAGTGTTGTATTACAGATCTCTTTTTAATAAAAATAGTTAAAATAGATTAGTACAAAAGATCAAATTATTTTTAATGCTTTCTTTTTTTCCAAGCATTCATTATAAATATTAATTTTGAATGTGTGGTAGTTAATATTAATATACAAACCTTGATTGATAAATCATCCCTTTCTTTTTAGAACATAATTGATCCATTTTTGTATTTTTTGGAAATAAATATTGTTTCAATTTTTTAATAAACATACTTGTAACACGTTTTTTTTTTTTTTTTTGTTTTTTTCCCTACAAATCTTACATCTTATCCATGCTTTTTGCAAAGAAAATTTTTTAGTGCATTTGGAAAACCTGCAATGTTTTCTATAGTTAATGTACATTTTATAATGGAATTAATTGAAGAGAGAAAGCATTTTATTGTTTTAAGTTTTAGAATTTTCTTTTTCTGTTTTTATTTTTATTAGATCCATGTAAAGAGTCATGATGGTGAAAAATGTTTCAAATGTGATCTCTGTGATTATGCTTCCATCTCTCAACGCCACCTAGAAACTCATATGTTAGTTCACACAGACCAAAAGCCTTTCCATTGTGATGAATGTGATCTGTGTTTTCGGCAAAAGCAGCTCCTGAAAAGGCATAAAAACCTTTATCACAATCCAGATTATGTAAAACCAGAGCCTAAAGAAAAGACACACATTTGTGCTGTTTGCTACAGAGCTTTCCGTCACAAAGTAAGATATTTACATTAGGTGTAAACTTTTTTTAAAAAAAGTTTTTGTTATCTGAAACTTAATTGAATTTAATTTGTACTTTAAAAGAAGAATATATATAAAAAATAGTAGAATTATTCATTTTTATTTTTTAGAATTTTTTTTTAAATAAAAACTTTTTTTATTGAACAAATATTCCATGTTTGTAGGTACAATACTCCAAGGTAAAAAGCTATATGAATATAGATTTAGGCTATTTTCTTGTAAATAAGAAGGGGGAAAAAAAGGAAAGAAAGAAATTAGTAAAGAAGAAAACAAACAATGTTCAACATAGTCTATATATATATAAAGCTTTCTCAAATTCAATAAGCTTTGTTATAATATATTTTTGATAACCTACTGTGTTGTTAAAGTATTGTTTATTTGTTGAAGTTCAAAAATTCTGTTATAATAGCTTTTATAGTGCTATTTGGGATAGATGGTATTATTTTACAAGTTTTAAAATGAGATGAGATGATTGGTGAGAAAATAAATATATTTGTATGCGTTATATAACTATATGGTATCTATATTGAAATGGAAATGATATATAATATCACAAGCTTGTGCATGCTGTTCCAAGGAGGCACAGTTGTAATGATGATAACATGTTTGTTAAGATACTATAATTACTGTAACATGAAATAAAAATGATGTGGACATTTATAAAAAATACTACTGCTACTCTGTAATTTTCTGTTTAAAAAATCAAATTTTTTAGTTATCAGTTTTGTATATAATGTCTTCCTAAGTTAGATATGGTTACTTGATTCTTAAATGACATCATTATGTAACATGTTTATGAATAATTATTCTTAATGATAGTAACATGAATATTAAGGTACTATTATTGCTGTAATATAAAATATAGATTCTAATGCACATAAAAAAAATTGCTCAAATATAATTTTCTATTTAGAAAACAAAATTTTAGTCTAATCATTTTCAGATTTAATATCTTCCAAAGTATGTTATGATTGCTTTATTCTTAGATCATCAACAGAAATCTGGATCTACTATTTTAAATTTGGACTTGTCAAATTTTTTATTTACTGGCTAGTCATAATTTGAGCTGAACTATAAATGAAATTAATGTTCAAGCAGTCTTAGGAATATTGCAGTTCAATAATTTATATCTTTATGTTGTAAATATCAAATAGCTTTTCTGCTTTATTGACAGTGTTCAATAATTTTACATTACTTAAACTAAAATATATCCATAATTGTACTTTATCAAAAACTAACATATATCCACATTTTTTCTTGATAAACAAAAATTTTTATTTGTTAAATTTTGATCTTTGTAACCAGCATATTTGTTATATTTTTGTTGTAAAGGGAAATCTCATGCGTCACTTTGCTGTTCATGATCCTGATGCGACCATTTCTGAAAAAGAATTAGCTATGCAACTGGGAGAGTCCAGAAGACTCGGAAATGATGAGGATGAGGAAGAAGATGATGAATTGAAAAGAAATCTGACAGAAAATGAAGATCAGCAAGTAAATTTTATTATTTTTTATTATTATGTATTCTGATAATTAATGTGAAAGTCTAGTCAAAATTAATATAAATGTTAGTCTAAGAAATATAGAACCATTTTTTTTCTAGTTCCACAAATTAAATGATAGAAAAGAATGTTTGAAGTAATTAATTTTTTTAAATTTTGGTTAACTTTATTAATAATGTCCTTCTATTTATATTACTGGCCAAATGGTCACTCTAGCATTTTTTAAATTCTTGTTCAGATTTCAAGCTTGCAATTCATATGGAATATTTATATATTTTCTAACCCTAGAATGCATGACTTTACATTTATTTTTTTATGAAAAAAATGTCTGTGCTTTGAATAACTACTTGCAATTTAAGAAAATTTTTTAAATTTTTTTTTAAAATTAAAACAAAACAGTTAAAATGTACCAGCTGCCTACATTAAAAACAATTAAACAAAACAGTTAAAATTACATTAAAATTAAAAAACTACATTAAAAACAAATTAAAACAAAACAGTTAAAATGTACCAAATGCCTACATTAAAAACATTAAACAATATTCCAGTGGCACAAATCACATTATAATGATATTGTAATAAAAATAAAAGTCTCTTTTTACAACATATTTTTTACAACACACACAAAAAAAAATAATAATGAAAAAAATGTGTAGTCAAATGGCTATATGATAAACTGTAGGGCTAAACTTCTATGTGTGTACAAAAAAGTTAAGTTTTAATTTCATACAAAATGTACATTTTACTGTCTTTAGTCCTTTTTTTTTTTTTTTCCGAATTTGGAACTTTTAAATAAACTTTAACATAAAAGTAGTTTTGAACTATTTTACTATTTTTTAGTGATGAAAAAACCCAGTAATGAATAGCATTTCCATGAAAATTATAAAAATAAACTTTTATATAAAATAATTGCAGTTTGAGCTATTTAATTTTGCTGTAGGTTGTTGTCTTTGAAGTAATACAACTCCCGCCATCCACTGGAGTAGGTCATGAAAATTCATCATTTGCATCGATGGACAGCAACACAATCACATTGAATGGCTTGGAATCACAAGGATATTCTATTGTTCAGTCAGCTGATGATGACAATAGAGATTTGTTTGATCTATCTGAAGAAACAGATGTTTTTGACAATATGGGAAATATTTCTTCTATTTCAAGTAGTAAGTAAATATTTTGTATAACAGATCTTTCTTAATCATAATTATTTGAAGATTTTAATATTCATTAACCTACAATTCCATTAAAAAAATTTTTAACGGAAAATTGATTCTGTAATTGAAATTCTGAAAATTGATTCTGTAATCAGAATATCATTCTATAGGTTTCTACGAAATATTATTAGCTACAATGAAGTATTATATTTATAATATATATAATAAAAATAAGTCTGCATATTCTGTCACATATTATCATTCTAACAAACATTTTTTTAGTTATCAAATTAATCTATGATTTTTTTTGAAATATTTATAAATTTTGATTAGAAAAGTCATAAATGTTTCTGATTTTTTTTCTTAATGGTTTATTTAAAGCTGTTTTGGAAAAAAAATTCCCTGCCTTACAATATGAAACTTCCTTAACACATTTGTCATGCTGTTTTTACATAAAATTGAATGGAATTTTCTTACACGACTTTTTGAATTTCTCATGAATAAAACTATGCTTTTAATTTTTCTTGCATAAATTAATATTTAAAGATTTCTTTCTAATAACAGCCTTGTAGAAGTCTTCGCTTTGTGGATATTGATATTTTTTTGTATGAAAAATTTGGGAATTTTATTTAAAAAATGAAAAACAGTTTTTAACAGAATTTTCTGTTGATTGAAAACCAAATAATTGGCATTATGTTGTGCATGTTTTTTAAATTCATTTTAGATTATTTATTTGCCTGTAATTTATTAAATGAACATATTCATCAAGCATATTTTTATTTCTTGTAAAACTGCAATTATTACACAGTCCAGTGAAAATTTTAAATATGTTATTTGCATAGATATTACCATGGCTGTTATTGAGTTAAACAATAAAAAATTACAAAAATAGCGAAATTGAAAAAAAGGTTTTGAAAATAGAATTTGTTAAAAATATTGTTTTCTTCTTTTAAATACAAGTTAAAGAGCAGCAGGAGCAATTCATTAGTGCCAAAAGTTATTTAAATTTCTTTTAGAAGATATTTATTGATGCTTCTGAAGAACATAATTCTGATTGCATTTTATTTTCATTTTTGTATTTTTGTTTTTATATCATTTTTTGTGCAATAGTAAATGTTCTTGATTTTTAAAAATATGTTTTCATTATACATGTGATAAATGACTTTAATGACCAGCTTCTTTTCCCAAAAATATTGCTTTCCAAGTTGTTAAATCTTTGTAACAAAATGAATATTTAGTACCTTTTACTTGTAATTATCTGCTTTTTAATTGATTTATTAAGACTGTGGTGGAATGTAGATTATTATGATCCATGCAGAAAGCAACAGGACGAATGTTTTTAGGAACATTTCTTTTAATCACATTCCCACACACTAAACAAGCACAAAGACAAGACATTCATGCACGCGGCTTCACAGTTCATCATCACATCTCATTCTAATTACAATCGCAATGCACTATGGGATGACATATGGGATGGCCTAATCAGACATCGCCATCTAGTATCCAAAAGAGAAGATAAGAGTAACGCAACTGCTACAAGACCTAATAACTATTAGGTCTTAAGATTTTTTTTCTTTTCTCATTCTGATGCTAAATTTATAAAATTATTGCTTAAATTGGTATGAAATATTTAATTGTTTAAAACTGCTCTTTTGTTGTTCATTAAGTTGAAAAATATTTATTTACTAGGCATTGAAAATTTTTTTTAAATTATCATCAAAATAACCAATTATTGTTTTATTTGTAAAGTTTTGAGAGTTAATGCTTACAAAAATTAAAATCTGATAACAATGCTGTGTATATAAATTTTACCAAAATATGATTTTAAAAGAATTAACTGCTAGAATTTTGGAATGACAAATGTAATAAAGAATGAGATATTCTTTTAATTTTCATTATCCAAATATCTTAAAAAATAAGCCTCAATTATAATAATTGCAAAATTGCCACAAAACTTAAAATCTGTAACTAGAAAATAAAGTAAAAAACAAATGTTTCTTATCATATCAAAAAAGTTGTCAGCTTATAGCTAATACAAATATACATTTAATTGTCTAAAATTTATCAAGTTAAACGAAAATCGTTTCTTTTAAGTAGAATTCAAAAATGAATTTTAAAATTGTATGTATTATTAATTGCAGTTGTATAAAAATATGCTTTAAAATATATCAAAAAAAGTTTTTTTTTCTGTTTTGTTAATTTAAAAATCTTGTTAAACATGTATTCAAAATAGAATATAATAGCTTAGAAATCCTAATTAATTTCCTAATTTTTATCTGAAATTACCTCATGTTACTTTAATTGAAAATTTTCTCTTATTTCCTGATCTAAATTCCACTTTTTTTCTATTTAATACTAGCCGCCTTTGGCGACCAGCCGGTTCACCAATCATAATGCTTTATCAAAATTTTAATAATTAAATATTTTACGCAATTCCTACTTTAATAGATTCTTCATCAAAATATTTTAAAACTTCAAATTTTGATAGTCATATAATTCACTCATAATATTATAAAAGCCTTCTGCCATAATGTAATATGTATCTCTCTAATTTTCTGTTAGCTCTTGTAGAATTTATGCTTTAAATTGAAGTGGAAATGATTAATCTGCAATTAATATAACAATATTTTTTATTAAAACAAAGCATTTTTTTTAATAATATGATTACTGAAAACAGAGTCACTGAGCATTTAAAACTTATGGACACTAAAGAATATCTTTCTTAATTTATGTAATATCTCAAGAATTTGTCAACAAAATTTTCTCAGATTCATCATGAGCAGATCGATTAATTAACAATGTTTAATTTTAAATGCATCAAACACTAAAAAAATAAACATAATCATTTAAAATAATCGGTCGAAAACAGGTTAAAAAAACTACTTAAAAACCGACGTGCTTAAAACTGTAAGCATTTACAAAAATATGTATAACTAACATAAATACAATTTAATTACAAAAGCACACAACTAACCTAAAAATAATTTAAATCAAGTCAACATCCGTTGAAAATTTTTGTCAACAATCAGAACACAATGCGCATACTTGAATTTTCAATGCCAGTTACGGTAACGCAAATGCGTGAATTTTTCTACGCCAGTTAGTTAATTTCCTTTATTCTGTTTTATTTTAATTCAAAAGTACTTCGGAACGAATCTGAAAGATCGATTAATGAACAATGTTTAATTTTAAATGCATAAAACATTAAGATAATAAACAGAATTGTTTCAAATAATCGACCGAAAAATGTTAACCCTAGCCTGATTAGTGTGTGTGTGTGTGGGGGGGGGAAACCCTGAAGCCTTACTCATTTGGCAGTGGGGAAAATGAAGATTTTTTTGGCTGGAAAGTTAGTTTTTAATTAATAATTAAAATTCTATTTAAAAATTCAAGAAAAGGGACCCCAGATGCACATTCCCTACCTCCAAGGTTTACATGTACCAAATTTGGTAGCTGTAGATCAAACGGTCTGGCCTGTAGAGTGCCAACAAACACACACACATTGTGCATTATATAAGTATAGATTTTTTAGCATATACCTTGAGCTAAGGAATAAAAATCTCTAATGCCTATGGCATTCTTTTAAAGGTACCTAAGACTCCCTAATTTGGCATATGTAAATAAAGTCCCTATCAGAATCTCATAGTAAAATCATTGAAGAGAGAAAAAAAAATTCTATTGCTTTTATTCTCTTGTATTCTGGTGTGAATAAGCATGTTCTACTTTTTGTCCCCTAGTACAAATTATAGCTCCCATGGTAAAATAAACTGGAATTAATTCCAAAAGTTTCTTCTTTACAGCCTTGCATCTGCAAAATTATGTTTATACATCTATATATTAATGCAAATATTATAAGACATGGATTCATAGTCTTCATCTTTCTTTTGTGTGAAAGTAATCATTTAAAAAAATAAAATTTTGTGTATGCATCATTACAAAGTTATGAAATTAGGTTAATTTTTATTGCATGGAAAGTATTGTTACAAAGCATAATATTTTTTAAGAGTTTTTAATAATTGGGAGAAAAATTAGTTAAATTTGTATGGTTTAATAGGTAGTTTTTTTTAACAACATAGAAATCATTTTTAGGAGATAATACTGAGAAAAGATATAGTCTGAAGACATTAATAAAACACTTATTTAATTTTTAATTAACTGATATGTATTTAACTTTTATACTTTGAAAAAGTTCACTGTAAAAAAATCTCATCAAGAATGGGTGAAAACTGAATTTGTGTAAGAAATACATACACAAGCGCTTTGCTTTATATATGAGTCACTCTGAAGCCAATGTGGTTAAATCCATTTTTTGAGGTTTTCTGATTTTTTTGTATCTAAAGAATTACTCATTGTTTCATATAATTTATTAATAAACTCTATTTTATAATTAAATAAACAAAAAAGTGCAAATTTCATGTATTGAGAAATCTTAATTTTCTCAATAGTTATTTCCTGGATTTAACGATATTTGCTTCTGAGTTACTGATATATGAATTTGGTTGAATTAATTAAAATGTGAATCATCAAATATATGAGTTATCAATACTATTACCAGAATAAAAAGCAAAAATTATAAAGTAATAACCTACCCAGTGTTTCTTCAAAAATTGATTAACTTATTGCTGATAGAGTATTGACAAAGTTGTCTAAAGTACAATACAGGCTTCTCATTTTTCATCAGTTTGAGCTTGAAAAATTCATTATAGGAAAATGACTCTCTTTGTTCTCATTAAAGCATATTTAAATTGAAAGGCATGCCGATTCTGTTAAACCCAAAAGAAAGAAGGCTGACAAAATTTACTTGACTATGGTGCTAATTTAATTAACATAAAATCCACAATTGATTGTCAGTTTTAATCATTTGCAAAAATAGTAAATTTGAATATAAATTTTTATATTTGTTTTCTTTATTTATGCTTTAATATTTGAAATCAATATTTAAGTTTATTTTATAATTACCAAATAAATTGCTACTATGATTATTTTAATCTGTTCTTCTGTTTCTGTTTAGTTTGTAATATGTCTGTAGTGGATCTGAAATTTTAATAACATCAGAATTCTTTTTTTATTTCCTTTATTTTTGATTTAATTAGCTATTAATGCTTTGCAAAATTACCATAATATGAATGAATGTGTATACTTATAAATAAATATTTCAGAAGTATTAAATTATAAAAATTAAACATTTAAACTTTGTGGCTAATAAGAAATACACATTCTAAGCAATCATCATGCCTAATATAATGCATAAAATAGTCTCACCTAATGGAGGATTTAAAATGATTCATCTGCTATTTGGAATCATTCATTATTTACTGCTTTATGTTTTCTGTAATATGTTATGGCTCTAATTCTTACTTTAGAATTTAATTGCATTTTTATGAGCTCTTAAAATTTATCTCGTTTATTTTTCTTTATCCTTTTTTGCTCACATCAAACTTATTTTTATGTTAATATTATTAGTTTGCATAATACTCATGTCAATCATGTTGGCGTTATTTTAATTATTTAATATATTTGTCATTTGACTGTTTCTTAATGCTATAAAATATATAAGCACCCTAATATGATGCAATTTTTTTTTATATTCAAAATAAAATACTATGCAGTAAAATTTTGGCTTAAAACTTTCTCTACAAATTTTCTCTGTCCATGGTTTTAATATTTTAGTTAATATTTTAATATTTATTAATTGGAAATTTTAAAAAGATATTTCTGTGTTATAGTTATTTTTTACTTTTGCATGATGACAGCAAAAATCCAAAGAATAATACATTTTTTTCCTTACTCAAAATGTAAATACACTTTCCTTCCTTACACTGCATAATATGTTTGATGAAGGTGCATGTCCAATGCAATTTGTAGTCAGATATTATATGGCAGTACAGTTACATTTTTATATGAGTAATATATCATTTGAACTAACTTCAGTGTTTGTTATTACCAATGAGAATGTAACTCTTGCATAAATGTATATGACATTTGATTTATATTGTTATGAATTTGAATTTGATGAGGGTTCATGAATATATTGGAAATGTATCCCAGCTTTTATTTTATCAATTTGAAAATGTATTAGTAGAGCATTTTGTTCTCCTTTTTTTTTCTATATGTCTGGTACATTATGTAATAATCTCTAATTTTTTTTTTTAAATGACATGTTAAGTAATTTTGTTTGATGGTTTATTTTAGCAAAAATTACTTCTAAAAATAAGAGCAGAACTCTTGGGAAAGCTTCCATTCAATTAAAGAAGAAGAAATCTCCTCTTCAGAGCTTGCGTAGAGGCAAATATTCAGGTTCCAATTCTGCTCAACTGCTTAAAAGTATGTATTTTATTTATTTTTGTATTTAGTTGAAGTTTGAAAAACTGAGAAAGGATTAAGAACATTTTTTTTTTTTTAATAAGCAATTTACTCTTTCAAATGCATGATCAGTTAACAATAAAAACTTATTTACTAACTGAACTGAATTATAGAATAGAAGAATAATCATTAATTCTCAGATTAAAATTTATTTTGATAATTATGTTATGCCTATTTTGCAAATTAAAGGATATGTCTGATGCTATGTTTTTAATTCATGTTTTGTTCTTTATAAATAATTTGAAAGAAAATTTCTAAAATATTTTAATACCATACATTGAAATTTTTCTAATGCTTAAATAAAGATTTAATAGAATATTTTTTATTCCAGATAAGACTTTCAAAAGTTAGTTTAAATTAATCTAATGATTTTGCTGTGTTGGCTTTCAACTAATGCTTATTGTTTGAAATTGTTCTTTCTATAATCAACATGAATATTTTCCTTTCCTCCATATAAAATTGGCTTCTCTATACTTTCAGTTATTGCTGAAAAAAATGTTCCAGTTTCTGAAGACCAAGCTTCATTTTTAAATGAAAAATTATTAGACAAAGAGAAAGAACTTGATAAAATAAGAGCAGAACAAATTCAGAAAGATTTGAAAGAATGTTTTGGTTTTAATGTAAGTGATGCTTCTATGTTTAATGAATTTATATCAAATTTATCATTCTTCTGTCTATTAGTTATAAGTTTTTGGTTAGTATATATTTTTTTTATTTACTTTGTACTGCATTCATTGTTAATTAAGATCAAGCATTTAAATAAAAATGCTATGAAACCCTTTTGGGCTGTAAAATATATTCCATGTCTCCACTTTTATTTGAAAGAAAAAAAAAATCTCTTATAATGTCTCTCTTGATAAAGTTTCTTCTAATAACTTTTTGTTAAATATATTTATTTGTAAATTTTATATGAAATCGTCCAAATTTGCAAGATTTTCTGTATTGTTTTTACTTGCTAATAATGAAGAATTTGTCAGAAGTATTGCAAATCAAGACTTTGGTACCTCTCTAAATTTATGTACATTGTCGAACTTGGGATCACAATCCTTAATTAAAGACTTCCAGTTTAAATCATTCTGTTAATATGATTAGGATAGTTAAAGGAATCAAATCAAAATCTTATATATATATATATATATATTTCTTCTCTTACTAAAAAAATATTAGAGAAAAGAAAAAATGAATACATCAACTGAGAAAGAATATTAGAATTATCATTTGCAGTATCATAATATATATTTGTTTATGCTGAAAGTGTTGTGTATGAAATTCATGTTATAAGAGGAAAATGCTCCATTAAAAGTCTAAAGAATAAAATGTTATTTCTTTAGTATAAAACTAATCTTTTTTGGTTTTTGGATTATAAAGCATTTTAAAATAACCAAATAAATAAGTAAAAATGGTTAAATTTATGTATTATCAAATGAATAGTAAACATTAGAATTTTCTCAGTGAAATTTAATATTATTATGGCATTTAACAGAATGTGTTTATTTACCTTTCTTTGGCTATGTAATAGTTAATATGATCATAAATATGCTGATATCATATCTACATGCATAAGCAATACGTAACTAATTAGAGGAAATTTCTAGTATAATTACATTTATAGAGAGTATTAATTGCATTAACATTGCAATTTACTCTCTTCCACTAGTATTTCAAAATTTCCTTCGAAATCCGTACAATTTCCTAAATTTTTTAATTGCATTTTGGAAGTAATGGCTAATTAATCATCTAGCTGTAGAAAACAGATTAATGTGACATATCAGACTGACTTAGAATGTTGAGCAACAGGTTATACATAAGTGCCATTTCAAAAAGGAAGTATGACGTAGAATTTTTACTCCTTTCACATTTATCATTCCATTGATAGTGAATCAATTAGCATTCACATATTGATGTTCTTTGCTGCTCTCTTTAGCATTGATTTTTTTTAATAAAAATATTTTCTTTTGTCATAAAATAGGCAGTTTATTTAATAATAATGTTTGCCATCATATTAATTAGTCACTTAGTTGCACATATTTTTGTAAAGAACATATAAAGCTTATCATTATGATTAGTTTTTTAATAAAATATATTAAAATTAAAATAAAATTGCATTTTTACATTTAAAAAGTCGCAGAAGGGTTTCTAAAAGGTAAACAGCTCTGAAATATTTATTATATTAATATTTTGAAATATTTATTAAGCATTAAAAAACAATTAATGATATTTTAATAAGAGCATGTTGCTAAAAAATACCAAGAAATTTATTTTTTAAAGGAGAATAATAATAATAATTTAATTTTTCCATTAAATCCATTTTCAATTTAAAGAAAATTCATAATCTTAAAATCCTTTAACTGTGCATATTCTTAATTTTGGTAGCACTGATCAAATTCTAAATTTTCTGTCTATTCAGTGATTTTTTTTAAAGATCAGCAAAAGCAGATTAATGAATTCTACTTTGTTATACTAATGCTTCATACAATTACAGTTTATTGTGATGAATGGTGCTTCAGTTTTTCTTTCCTAAAATTGTATTAATCTCTAAAATGCTTTCTATTTATATACTATTATAATTTTGGGTCTTTGTTTTTCTGTTCCAAGTAAGTCTCATTAAGTGTCTGAAAATCTTTTCTGCAAATTTTTTTAAAACTATTTTTAGCATATAAACTGTCTTGTAGATATTTTTTTTAATGATAACTGATGAATTTATTCAAATTGAAAAATATTTTTTAAGAATGGAAACTGTTCTTTAACAGTCAATTCCTTTAATTTCATTTAGTTGAAATTTTCTGTTTAAATTTTATGAAGTAGATGCTTAAATAATCTGAAAGTAATTTGAATCTTAAATAATCTGTTTTCATATAATTAAACAGAATTATATTCATGATCATATATTTATTCTATTTAATACCATTCATTCTGAAATTCTGTCCCCAAATTCTAAAATATGCATGGTGAAATCAACTTTTAGGTGAATAAGAAATAAAATATAAGACTCATTTTTCATTTTTGTTTGATTTCCTATTTTTGTTATTAAATTTAAAGATATTTTTTAATCATCAGAGACATTTTTACTGTATTAAATTGATTATTCATATGCATCTTTTTAAATTCCCCCCTTCCTTTTTTTTACAGAAGCAGATTCTTTCCTAATAAAATAATGCATGTTTATTATATTCTTCTTGTTATTCTTATTATTATGTGAAGTCTCCCCTAGCTACATAAGTAAAATATTTAAAGGATGATATCTTTCAAAAAACAATTAAATAAGGTAATAAACTCAAAAATAATACAAACTGTATTGGATTTTCATTTTATTTTATAAATAATTATTGGAATTGCATTAAAAGGTTTTTGAAACCCTTGTTTTAATAATAATGTAAGGATTTATGGAAAATCTTTGCTTTGGAATTATATAATTATAGATTAGTGATTCACTTCTGCAAAAGTTCATCACATAGATGAGCATTTGGTAGAAGGCTCAGTACGGATCAAATTTCTCCAAACGATAAAGTGCTAAAATTTTGCTATCTCATCTAATGAGCTAACTAAGCTGCCTAAAAATTTACTATACCAATTTTTATTTAAAATTAATTTTTAAATATTTTTAAAGTAAAAAATATTGATTAGGCATATAACCACATATTCATTGATTCTATAATGTTACATTAGCATGTATATCTTATATTATCAATGATAAAATGTGTAGTTGCATAGTGATATTATATTGATACATTGAAATGAATTCTTTATTAAAGAATATTATGTACTATAAATTACAAATGTAGCATATTATTTTATTTAAAATAATACTATTTACATTGTACATGCATTTAACTTCCAGACTTATATTGATAAAATTAATATATATCATAATACATACCCCTAAAATGTTATGAAACTGATTATTTATTTTATTGGTATAGGAAAATTTTATGAATCTCTAAAATTATGAGTGGTTGAAACTATTTTGAAAAGCATTAATTTGCACAATTATAAGATATATAATAGGAAACAAGTGATTTCATTTATTTATTTATGGCATCTCAATTTATTGTATTTTCATTAGATCATATGTGTTCATATTTCTAGTTATAGTTTTTATTGGCTGATAGAAAGAAGAGCATGTGTCATTTTTATTTGAAATGACAATGCTCACTTCAGAGTGGTCCTTGTGTTTGGTTTGAAATGGAGCATTAATCCAAATAAGATCATTAATGAATTACATGGATAATCTTTAATAAAAATACTGCACTGCCATTTATTTATTTATGTACTTTTGCACAATAAATTTAGAATTTGAAATAAAAAAAAACATTTAATGCATTTGAGTCATTTGTCTTAATTTCAAATCAAGCAGTTAATTAATTGCTTTGTTGTAATTTATTGAAATGCTTTTTCCAGGATGACAAAGAAGAAGACTATGAACCATTCCCTGGTCACTTAGAAGACATATCTTGATAATGTGTAAAATTTTAATTATTTATCTCGGTAATGACTTGTGTCATATGATCAGCTACTTCGCAGATTATTTATGGATTAAGAATACTGCAAAAGCTGTTTTATAAAAGGAACAGTATGTTTGGTATAGAAATTCTGTAGGTATTGAAAGAGTTTCTTTTTCAAGTTTTAAATCAGTTACCAATACCACTTCTTTTTACGAGCTTATACATGTTTTATGACTTCATATGGTATTGTTAAATTTTATGTGTGTATATAGTATTAACTTATAATCAATAAAAAAATGCAAGATACAAGTGAAATGCATGCAATGTATGCTTTATATATGTATTGTATAAATTTCAGTTGGGAAATTTTTATCATACTAGAATATGGTATTTAAAAAAATTATGTGAATTATATGATTGTTCATAATTTGTGTTATTCCTTGCAAAAGTTGCATTATTTGAAACATCTGATGAATGTTAAAATCATTATTGCAATTATTTTATTGTTACTTTAAGCAAATCTTGCTTTAAATGTTAGAAATGGTTCAGTTTGGAAACAGTTCCATATTTATGATTTAAAGATTTGTATGTCTCTTAAGAAGAATAACAAACATGTAAATTTATAAATTGAGTTTTTTCTTTGAATTCAGATAATTTCATATGATGGAATGATCTGTATCATTTCATAAACAAAATAGTTATTTATATTTGTAGAAAAGTATTTAATAGGTAAAATGCTAACTAAAATTTTACCATTTGCTTATTTTTATGATATAGACACTAAACTTTTTTGCGGTTCATTTCATAAAGTAATTTTGCATTAAAAGTGATTATTAAGCAGTATGTGTAAATTTCTTTCAAACATAAATAAATTGACTGTTGTTTCATTTTTATTCTACTGAATGGTAGATAATGACTAAAGATTGTTATTTCAAATATTATTCATATAAAAAAGAGATTTCTTTAACATGTTATTTCTTTATTTGTTTTCATATTATCATGTTTCTTTATTTTTAGTTTTCAAACCACTTTTTTTTGTTTTTTTGTTGAAATTCATTTTTTTTTTGAAATTTTGTTATGTATTATTAAAAAATAATTTTCATTATCAAAAAATTAATTTGTGTCATTTAAAGGCTAAATGTTTATTGTTTGAAAGTTAATAAAAATGTTGAATTCTGATTTCTTTAAAATAGTTTTCGTTTGTATGAACAATCAGTTTTTAATAACTTTAAATGGAGAGTTACTAAATATTCTGTTAGGATCATGATGAAAGTAAATTATATGATAGGGTATTTCTTTTAATGCCTAAATAACTTTATCACAGTCTTTTTTTCTTCACATTATTATAATTAAAGTGGTTTTTGATTATTTTTAATAATTATAAAAGCAATTTCTTCTTTTTTAAAAAGTTGAATATAATATTTTTTCTTAAACCCTTATCATAATCATATGATGATTCACTAGAAAAATCATTCAAATCTGATTATTGCTTATAATAAATTTATTGGAAATGTGAATTATCCATTTAATTTTAAATGGTTTTGTCTTGCATTTGGAACAGCATGCAATTGATTTGGACAGAATGCAATAAATGATCCATAAGAATACATACTATAAGAATGTTTGCAATCTTGTGGAAACATCTCAGAAAATGTATGGATTATGTCAATGGTTGCGATTCAAAATTATTTTTCTAATGCTCTATTTAAACATAAATGAATAAGAATATTAGAAAATCATTTTGAATATTCTTCTGTAAGCTTAACATTTTGTTTTAATTTTAATTATTATTTAATGAATAAACTATAAATTTGATTTACTGAATGGGATTTCAACTTTTCAGACTAAATTTATGTATTCTCAACTATTGAGAGCAGTGAAAATAAGCTCTTCTATCATAGCTTGTGATGATTGTCAATTTATTTTGAATTGGGAGATGCTCCTTCTGTGTTATAAAAATAATAAATTATTTTCTAAATGTTTCCTTGTATAATGTTACTTTAAAAATATTTCTATCTTGAGTCTTTATTAGCAAACATCAGAATTTTGAAAATGAAATTTGAAAATATCTTTAAACAACAGTTTTAATTTGCTTGCTTACTACTCATGGAAAAAAAAGAAAGAAAGAAAGATAGTTAAATCTGGATTTTTTAAAATTATTATAAAAGGAGTTATTTTAAAAACTCAAATTATATTATGAAAGATAGAATTATTGTTTATAAAAATATGTGTTTCATTAATTTGATTAAAGAATTTTTCCAGTTTTCAGTTATTTTCATTTTGCCTACATTTACTTGCTTGTGTAAATCTTCATGCTGTATTGAAGTGTATTCCATCAATTATTTTTGAAGCAAAGCAGGAGTTCCTCAAATATGATTCTTTATCAAAATAACTAAAGGAAAGTTTCTTTTATGTATTAAATTTTCTTGACCTCTTTGCTATTTTCACCCTTTATTTTTTTTCTAAGAAATCAAGTAAATTTTGTTGTAAGGAATATTTGCTTAGTGAAATTTTTACAATGGTACCCAGTACTTTATTTGTTAGCAAACAGGAAAAAACAAACTTAATATACAGTATCATTAATAATTATTCTAACTTAGACA
>JAPMOR010118708.1:161030-176103 GCA_026543865.1 Argiope aurantia | reverse complement strand
TCCTGTTGCAATTAGGATATGACAATGCAAAGAGTTGCCACTCCTGTAATATTTACGCCGGCGTCCTGGCTGGTGGTGTGGCTACAGCGGACGTGGTCAGAGCGGAAACTCTGAAACTCATCGTGGTTAGAGCGGATACATTCCCCCCCCCCCCATCTTAGAATAGATAAAGGGTGCAGATAAATAAGTAAATAAATACTTTTAAAAATCACAAATATAATTTAAAACAGTATTTTAAGTGGCAAATCCCTTTCACGTGGGATAAAGTTTTTTTTTTTAACCGAAGTTTTCTGTTTTTGCACTAGAGTATCGAATTACAAGGATAAATACATTTTTGCCAATCAAATTTAATTATTTATATTATATTATAGTGCGAGTGCATTTTAAACATAGCGAAATTTTATAAAAATAAAAACTTTCACAGAAATATTTAAAAAATTAATAGTAAGTAACAGTATAATGAAGGGTATGAACGAATTTCAGGGATTTTGTGGAAAATGTATTTTAGAGTCAAATAAATATTAGAACTGATGCAATTGCCATAAAATTAGTTTCATTAATGTAAGTAAAAATAAGTACTAGAAGTAAAATATATAAAACAGATACAAGTAAATAAAAGAAAAATAAACACAAGTAAATAAATATTAAATAACCTTTATTATAAAGGCATAAATATCATTTGATATAGAATTTAGTCAAACCTAATTACAAAACTTAAAGATTTTAGACATTTTTCTAAATTGGTTGATGTTTCGAATTCTTTTAGGATGTTTTCAATTCTTTTATCCAATTTTACATATGCTTTTTTCCTTTTCATTCCAGGGTCGCCTAACTCTCTGGATTTCAAATTAAAAGACACTTTTTGTGTTTTTTCTTTTAGTATTTTAACTAATAAGTGCACATTAGGCTGGTTTCTGCTAGTGATTGTATTTAATTTGGAATTCCACCCTTCAACAGAATTATTTGTCCTATGACGCTGTCCATATACATTCCATACTTTAATGGGCATATTTGGAGAAATGCCTTCTCTCTCAAAAATATTGGCTTATCTCTACAGCAGGTGCAAAGCTCTAAACTACACAATAGATGACATATGACTGATTAGGGAAACAACACAATAGGTGCAAAAATGTCCGCTCTGCCCACCCAGCTCCTCTCACGTGTCCGCTGTAGCCACTATCCACTCTGACCACGTCCGCTCTGGCCACGTAACCTCCTGGCATAGGGGTAACGCGTCTCCCCGGTAATCTGGTTGTCCCGGGTTCGGCCATGGTTTTCTGTGAGGTGTGTGAATGTGCCCCTTCCTTCCCCTATAAAAAGGGGGGGGTGTCACAACCCCGTGCAAGCGAATGTGATGCATGAAGTAGCTAAGTTGTACTCTTGGCCCTAGTTGGCGCTACTGAAAAAATAAGAGGCGCTCACTCGGCTTAAATCGCTGGCAGATAACTGTCAGCGGGTTTATAAAGTGCCATAAGTCACAACAACAACATAAAATTTACAACTTCAGACTTTTTTAACATAAAAAATTGAATTAACAAACACATATATCTATTTACTATACGTTTCGGGGCATTTAAATTATCTTGTATGTATGCATTTTTCTATAATCTTTCTGGTGGAAGCATTTGCTTGATCTTTGCTAATATAGCTACAATTCTCTATAGAAAAGATGTCTAAATGACACTGTAGAAAATGCGTTCTTAGAGATAGTGCAACCAAATTTCTAGTATATAGACATGCCCTTTACTAATTTATTATTATTTCTCTTTCCTTTTTCTAATATGTTGTTTCTATGGAAAAGCACTCTTAATTTTTTTTCCGATCTTGTTAAAACACACAATTAAACTTTGCCTCTTTAAAGAACTTATGAAACTGAATTCAAGTAACTCTGCTCTGGTCTTGGATAATTTTATTTCTGTAACAACAGATCATTCTCCAATCATTTCTGATGCAGGCATTGGTGTCAGCAGCATTCCTTATATATAATGTTAAAATTCTTCTTCGTTTTTTCTGGAATCGACGCGGTTTTCGTAATAAATTTTCTGATATTAAAGCATTAATTACCTCTTACTAATTTGTTGTTATTGCTTTTCAAGAAATGCTCGGTCTTGAAGCCTATACTTCTGGCAAAACTACGTGGGTATGTATGTAGTAAAAAAGATGTAAATACAAATGTAATTTTAATTGGTTTCTGCATCTTCATTTCAAATTTATATTCTAATAGTAATCTTCCACTACGTACTTCATTACAGGTGGTTGCAACACAAATCCATTTAAAATCCGTTATAACATCTATTTTCCACCAAATGAAACTACTAACCAGGAAGAACTTAATTTGTTGATTGATCAGGTGACCACACCATTCATTTTATTTAGTGACTTTAATGGCCATATTACGTTAGGAGGTAATGATAATAATAATTCTCGACGGAGACAAATCGAGAAGCTTATCTTAGATCACTGCCTCTTTAATAAGGATGGAAAAAATTAATTTTCATATGCCAAAATGTATCTTCCAATCATTGGACCTATTTGTTCCCCCTCACTTATGATCCTGCTGAATTTTGCTGTTGAAAGTGATCTTCATAACAGTGATCACTTCAAACTTCTAGTCTCCCATGATGATACTGTGTGTTCGAATTCTTTCCAAGTAAATACTTTTTCTGACGGGCAGATTCGGAAAAGTTCACATAATCCGTTGTGTTCACTGAGAAAATGTTTAAATCTTCAGGCATGTGCAATTCGATACGTCATTGATACAATACTTTGTGCTGCTGAAAAACTCTCCTCAAAATTGTGGGGTATCATTCGTCGGTATCCAAACACAAGAAATTTTATTGCCTTTAAAAGTGCCACAATATATGCTGGTAGAATACATCATGCATACGATTCACTTTCTCAATAACTTTTTGAATGTCGACTTCTCAATTGTGCTAAAATGTTAGAGCAGCCAAAGGCACTTACAATGACTTCAGGTTTATCATTTTAAAATGTGGTCTTCCGTTTATTCTTTCTCGGAAGATATCACTAATGCCACCGGTGGGACTTGGCTGAGATTTTCAACTCTAGGAATTTAAGAAACATTTTGAACCGCACCCTGTCTCATTTGACAATGACAAATATCCTTACTAAAACTGTGAATTTAAAATATTTGAATTACAAAATGCTCTATCCTAGTGTCGTAATTCATCCCCAGGAGGAGACTGACTAACATATTGCAGGCTTCAACATTTGAATGAAGATTCTCTTAAATGTTCTTCGATTATTTAACTGAATCGGGAATGAGCGTGTCTATCCAAGACAATGACAAAATGCTCTAGTAATTCCAATTTTAAAACCTAGGACAGATGACGCTGATCCATTCAGTTATCATCCTATCCTTATTAGCATAAAATATACAACAATGTTGTTAGGATATCTACACGATGTTAGGCGGAATTCAAAATGCTGGGCAACATCGTGGAGATATCATACAGAAGTAGCACTCACAAGTTGTCTATACAAAACGCTTGAAAGAATGGTCAATTTCACATTAATTTATGAAATGGAAATCAATAATCTTATGCCATCGCACCAGAATGGATTCCTTGGAGAACCTTCTACTCTAGACAATATTGTTTTATTTAAAAATACAGATTTGTCCAGTATTTGAATTCATTTGACATCCAAAAGACACGTTTGATCCCCGTTTTCTTCGACATTGTTGAAACGCATGACTACACATGACGTTATGGTGTACTACTTACTCTGTCGCCGGCGTCCTGGCATAGGGGTAGCGCGTCTTCCTCGTGATCTGGGCGTCCCGGTTTGGGCATGGTTGTTCTTTCGTTGTTCTATCTGTGAGATGTGTGAATGTGCCCTCCTGTAAAAAGGGGTTGTGCAAGCGAATGAGTGATGCGTGAGTAGCTAAGTCGTAGTCTTGGCCCTAGTTGGTGCTACTATAAGAACAAGAGACGCTCCCTCTCAGGCTTAAACCCGGCTGTCTCTGATAGCGGGGCTTGTCCGTGGCAAGTGCCATAATTACAAACAAACAAACTTACTCTGTCAGATTAGGGATTTTATGGAAAACGAGCTGATTTTCATTAGAAATTTTTTATTCCATCGTTCTTTTAAAATTCGTATTGGCGTTACGCTTTCTAAATCTTTCATTCAATCTGAGAACGTCCCACAAGATTAATAAATGAATATATTATCAGTATAAATAAACTTCCACGGCCGTTTGTAACGCCGAGCGAAAAAATACCTCCCCCCTTTTTATAACTCTAAAATTACCCCCGCGCTTTTTTTTTTTCCATCGGTCAGTGTATCTAGAAACTGTGACAGGTTTTTTTTCGGTTATCTGTGACAGAAACTGACAGTTTTTTTCACTTATTGGTGTGGGAATATGAATGAATACATAATCCCAAAATTAGTTTTTATGCATGTGTATTATCTATACATAAAAACTAATTACGGGATCATGTATTCTATTTACATTATTTTATGCTGGATATATTGACAAAATATAGCTTTAAAATGGCATCAGTTTGGTTTCTAAATGGTTATGTGGTGAATAGAATATAAGCCAGTTAACAACTCTTCTACCCGAGCGATCGTTTTGGTATAATTGTTAAGTTACTGGACTGCTAACCAAAAGGTCCCAGGTTCTATCCTACGCGCATCGCTTACCGCCTCAGTTATATCTCTAATTTCAACCAATATTTTAAAATTATTCTAAATATATTGTATAACCATCCCTTTATAAAATATCAAACTTAATTTATTGTTTAATTACATCCGTCACTCAAGCACTTTTGTTAAGTTACTTTGATGTTAAGTTACTTTCTCTCCAGCATTTTTACTTTTGCTTTAAAACGCAGTTTTTTTTTTATTTGAGTTGAATTTGTTATGCATTTTTTATTGATATGCGTGTGCAGTAATTCGTCTATAAACGTTATCTTTTACAGTTATTGCTGTTTCTTTAACTGTTTAATCTAATTTCTTTCATATCTTAGCATTTTAAAAATTTTAATGCGCCCAATTACGACCATATCAAGGTTCTTAAATATGTATAAATTCAGATAATAAAATCTGATCCAAGACAAAAATATTGCCACAATAGATAAATAAAGGAATGCGGCCAAATATAATCTCAAAACGCACGATTACATTCTCAACGTTCCCATTGTATCTTACATCATGAAAATTACTTAATTTCGGGTTATCTAAATTTTGAAATTCTGTTTTAGTATTATAATTTTAAGTATCTTAGCATTATAATCTTTCGCTGATCGAATCCATTTCATAAATTCTATCTTTATGGCCGAAATTTTTTC
The DNA here is from genome assembly GCA_026543865.1 of Argiope aurantia. NCBI lineage: Eukaryota > Metazoa > Arthropoda > Arachnida > Araneae > Araneidae > Argiope > Argiope aurantia. The sequence continues at coordinate 170,788 of JAPMOR010118708.1, read as the reverse complement.
ACAACTTCTCAGTTCTCTCACCCTTTCCAAAAATTTGAATAAATAAATAAAAAAAAATAATTTTACTAATAAGCAGTTTCCCTGTTCTTCAAGCTTTAAGAAGTTTATCTGAATTTTTTTTTTCAAGATATTCATAGAATAATCAAAACTAAACAAAAAGATCGTGTTAATTTGGATTCCAGATATTCAAATATTTCTTGGAAGGAAAAGACGTAGTTCCTAAACGTTGAATGGATTACTATCGAAAATATTATTGCATATTACCAGAAATTCTCTTTTCATATTAGGCATCAAACTTGTTAAAATAGCAAGTATTAAACAATCTTTAGAGATATTCTTTTTTTATAGCATAATTAAAAAATAAAAGAGAGGGCATAGAAAAAACAAATCTAATTATTCCAACCATACTGAATAAATATGGAATTTACAATGACTTTTATTGTCCAATTCTGTAACAACAACAACAACAAATGACAATGTTTATATTCTCTTGCACTATTCAACTCAAAAAAGAAACTTGAACTAGAACAAGAAAAGTGAAGCTAGAATGAAAAGTAAAGTTTTTTATCATCAAAAAATATAGATTTTACATATTTTTCTTCAAAAAAACTTTTTTTTAATGATTGCCATTCGCAAAATGTCCTTTGAACACTGAAATTTTTTAATGTATACTAATATTTCTTGATATTAGGGAATGACAGCAGTTTTTTGCTAAAAAAAGAAGATCCCATTCAACAGATGCATTAAGAGAAAAGAACTATTAAATACTCGAGACCAAAAAGCATTTAGGTTACTTTTTCCTGGCATTGTTAATCTTTAGGTTAAAAATTAATCACTTAAGAAGACCTCTAAGACTGTGAATCTAGAAATTCCATGTGTCTTCCGTCCACTGTTAAATTTTAGAGTGAGAGGCAAACTTTTATATGCACACATTAAACATTTGGACAGAAAATATTTTTACCTGGATAAGTTAGAGTAGTAATTAATTAAGTGGTTGAAATTTAATGTGTTGAATATAAAAATTGTACGATTTCGAAATATAGGAGTTTTGCTTTATATATATTTATATGTAACATTATTTGCTGTGAAGCAGAATGCAGTTTGAAGGCAGTGATGAGATTTGTTATTTCGTGACATCGTTTTATTTCATTTTTAAGAAGCAGGCATATGAGCACACAGAGCGACACAGAAAAGGAAGGAGGAAAAAGCTCTTGGACATTTTATCCCTGGTCTTATATAACCTATGATTTTGATAGGGAAAACGTTTCTTCATAGCGCTAATATATTACGAGATTTCAATAGGGATTTTCGTTACACGCGCGGAGAAGGCAGGGGAAACACAGGGAGATTTTAAAAAAGAATTTGCCTCATCAGCGGTATTTTGCCTCTTCACGCGGAGTGTGGGAAAGTTATTTTAGCTGATTCTGCAATTTAACAAAGCTTCTCTTGAATTAATCAAGTAGAGACAGTGCAATTGGATCACGAAATAAGAGAATATTTTAGAATAAAGTTACTATGGGCTAAATTAAGATAAAATCTTGAAAATTAATTAAATTGAAATTAGAGTTAAAATATCATTACATACATACATACATACATACATATACATACATACATACATATATATATATAATGATATTTTAAACTCTTAATTTAATCCAAATTAATTTCCAAGATTTTATCTTAATTTAGCCCATCGTAACTTCATTCTAAAATATTCTCTATTTCGTGATCCAATTCCACTTTCGGTTTAAAGAATTCCTCTGTAAAAATAATGCGCCATCAGTACTACGTATCAAGAGAAAGTGATATCTTCGGTTGCCCTTGAAAAGACGTCAAAGGTCACCACGTGTATTGAATTGGCGCCTGGTCAGAAATCCTAAGTTATATAAGACTATACTCTATTTTACCCTAACTTGGCAGTATTGTGAAAGGCAGAAAATGTGACGTTCCGCGTTGGGAAAGAGTTCCCCATCAATTTTGACTTTAAAATAGCTAAAATGCGCAGAAATTTATCAAATAATGTCATAAATTACAGAAATTTTTTTTTTATCAGCATGTATTTAAAATTATTCCCAAGTTTGAAGTGCTTATCTGTTAAATATTTTGAAAATAAAGCGAACGAATAAACCAAACGATTGACACAATGAATTCCACTTTGGCTAGAACCGGTCTTCAAGGTCAAATATTTGGCGCACTTTTCTTGCACGTTTCCGCCAACTTTGTTTCATTCAGTTCGCAACCGTTATTATCATAACTCGTACATTTTTATTCTCGCTTTTTTTTATCAGCTGATATTTTTGATACTGTTAATCACATTAGTAGTTATTAGTTTTGATTGTTGAATATTTATTCAATTCGTCATTTCTATTCACTTCTAAAATATCTGAAGAAGTGTTATCACCGACTGCGCTGCACACACCTTCAAGACGAGTGAAACCAACAAAAAGTGTAGTACGCAGAAACATATTAAATGTTTATTCTCGACTCCGAGATGAAAACCCTCAAGATTCTATCAATCAAGGCGTCGATAAAGCTTCGCATCTTACAGGTGTTTCACAAAGAACAGTTTTCCGTTTGAAAAAAAGAAATAAAGGCATCCAGTCCTTTAAGTACCCCTGGAAAGAAGCGATCAGGTTCGATAGGTAAACATTCAAGTGTTGTAAAATTTAATGATTTTACACTATCCTGTATTTGACGAAAAATCCATGCATTTTTTCGTAGAAATGAGATCCCAATATTAGGAAAAGTCTTAAAAGATGTGAACGATGATACAGATATCTTTTCGAAAAACATTAGCCGAACTACGTTTTACAGAATATTAAAAGATATGGGGTTTTCTTTTTTAAAAACGATGAAACGGAATGAAATAACTTTTATGATTTATTAAAATAATGTGTCAATAATATTGAACAAAATAATGAAAATAAGGAAAAAATTAATTCTCTGTTTTAAAATGATAATAAAGTTAATAAATATTTACTATTTGGCGAAAAATGTGCGAGATAAAGTTTCGCCAGCGATCTGCATTTCTAGTAACTTGTAGTTTAAAGTAACCCAGTTCTCCTGACAACGACTGTGATTCGGCATGTCTAGAATATACACCACTGCCAAGTTAGGGTGGAACAGAGTATAGTGATGATTTGTTCGCGAATTTTTGCAAAAATAATTCTATTTATTTAAGGTTTCAGGCATAATAAAATAATTAATTAAAAACATAATGATTATCAAGCCAGGCGAAAAAAAAAAAAAAACACTTGCTCCTTTTATGTTTTCTGCCTTACTTCAAATAAATGAAGAATAATGACCATTTTCCGAGAGCTGTTTAAAGCTGTGTTTGCTCTCGTATCCTGGGATTATATAAGAGAAAATTTTAAATATAGTGCGAGAACTGAGATGCAAGCATTCATTTTATTCAATGTTAGAATTCAGAAATATGTAAATAATCATAAATCTGGGCATTTATAATGTGTAAACTTAGACAAAATTTCAATATTGAATCGGATGAAAATTGAATATCCTTACTGTAATGAAAGAAAAAGAATTGCATAAGGTTTTGATTCATTTATTTTGATTCCTCCAGTTACCGACGAAAGAGAAAATGGCATTTTCTTGAGTGATTAATCATTTTTTGTAAATTTTTTTGATGCACATAGTGATTATCACAGAAATAGATGCTTTTCGTAATATCTCCATTTTTTTCTTTCCGAGTTGGAATGAAAACCAGGATGCAAAAATGCATAAATTATGATAAATAAGGATTCTTTTTCTCTCGTACTATAAGGGAATAGGTTATTAAATTTGTGTGAATCATTATTCTTTGTTAAATGTATTTTTTATTTCTTAGAACAAAACGGAGGGATTTGAGAATAAAATCGTACTAATGATAAAAAAAGTATTTTTTGTTGGTATCAGCACACATTTTTTTTTCAGAGCAAAACTCCACGGAAAACGCGATGGCTTAAAAGATGAATTTAAAACGATTTCCCCCTGTAAAGCTGTCAGCCTTAAGTGCTTTTGCCATTCATTTCCATAAATGATAGAGGATTTCGCTTTTGCATTATGGCAATTGTTTTAAATATATTCTTTTGAATTCTCCTTACCAGCAATTTGTTTTTTTAGCCATTTTGCATTGCAATTTTTCTGTGCAATGAATATAAAAATTTAACTTTGTAGATTGGTCTGGCGGAATTAAATCTATATGTACAGCTGTTTTGCTTGCGCACACGCAATGTATTTGTTCCTCCGCTTCCACAAATTAAACACCGAAATTACAATCCTTCCTTCATTTTTTTTTTAAACATCGTATCCTTATTTTCTTTAGTATTCGGTCTGGACTAACCTTCATAAAGTTTTTCGGGGTATAAATTGAAAGTATTAATTCTGAATGAAAAACAATTATTTTTTTTATCTATAGTATTTATATCAGAATTTAAATAACTAAATTATTTTTATTGGCTGGTACATGGGTTCTCGTCTTATATCACTGATAAATATTTTTTAGAAACGATTTTCTTTTTTAATTTCAGGAATATTGCTAAAAACTATAACTGAAATCCGAATCGACATCTTAATAGTTACCGTAACCTTTTCTGTGATACAGAAACCGAAGTTACATATTTTCCCGATTCTTCATATGGTGAAAAAGCTACTGCATTTTTATCTATAGAAAACGGTAATCTATACTTATATAAAGCTCAATGTATGTGTGTGTTGGCACTCTACAGGCCAGATCGTTCGACCTACAGTTACCAAATTTGGCACATGCATACCTTGGTGGTCGGGAATCTGCACCTGGGTCCTTTTTTTGAATTTTTAATCAGAATTTTAATTATTAATTAAAAACTAACTTTCCCGCCAAAAAATCTTTTCGTTTTCCCACCGCCAAATGAGCAAGGCTTCAGTTTTTTTTCCCACGCTAACGAGGATAGGCTTTACTTATTTTCGGCCAATTATTTCAAACGATTCTGCTTATTTTCTTAATGTTCGATGGATTTAAAATTAAACATTGTTAATTAATTGATCTTCCAGATTCCTTATGAAGTACTTTTGAATTAAAATAAAACATAATAGAGGAAATTAAAAATTTCTAATCTGCGTAGCGTTAGCCCAACTGGCGTAGAAAATTCACGCATGCGCATTGTGTTCTGATTGTTGACAACTCTATTTTCAAAGGATGCAGACTTAGTTTTGAAGATTTAACATGTTTCCGACCGATTATTTCAAACGATTCTGTTTATTTTCTTAGAATATTTCATGCATTTAAATCTAAACATAGTTAATTAATCAATCTGTTCATGATGAATCTGAGAAAAATTTTTAGAAAACTTCTTGAGATATTACATAAATTAAGAAAGATATTCTTTAGTGTCCATAAGTTTTAAATGCTCAGTGACTCTGTTTTCAGTAATCATATTATTAAAAAAATGCTTTGTTTTAATAAAAAATATTATTATATTAATTGCAGATTAATTATTTCCACTTCAATTTAAAGCATAAATTCTACGGGAGCTAACAGAAAATTAGAGAGATACATATTACATTATGGCAGAAGGCTTTTATAATATTATGAGTGAATTATATGACTATCAAAATTTGAAGCTTTAAAATATTTTGATGAAGAAGCTATTAAAATAGAAATTACATAACACATTTAATTATTAAAATTTTAACCAGCATTAAGATTGGCGAACCGGCTGGTCGCCAAAGGCGGCTAGTTCTTAATAAAATGATCTATAATAAACGATAATTAAAATTCTTTTCTATAGATTCTTATCTATAATAATTATTCGTTTGATGAGACTTTTTCTAAAATAATTTTTTTTGCGAAATTTCATCAAAACAAAGTTTGATTAAAATTAATCAAAACAAGGTTTTTACCTAGATATGAAGAACAATTATTTAAAAAAAAAGATTTCGCTGTTCATTTTAATTTGTATGAAATGTGATTTTCTTGAGGACAAATATTTGACACAAGAGATAATTTTTGCCTTATACGTTTTCAAACTTTTTTTATATTTTAGATTTACACCTTTTGAATACTTCGTATCTCACGTGATGAAAGTATCTCCTTTTGTATCTTTTTTGGAAGTTTGAGAAAATTTAAGTAATTAGCAATTTGTGAGTTTTCGTAAATGTTCGCGAATCGTACTGATTGGTTGATCACCTTTGACTGTATTACAAAAGAACTCAATTTGAACAATTTTATATGAAACCAATCAGTTAATTATTAGTCTGATTAGTGAAGACAGAAGTCTGATGAGTCCGTGGCAGAAACTTCTGCGATATCTGCACATAATTTCTCATTAACCGTTGCATCATTCTTTCTTCTGGTATTGCTTGACGGTTCATTTTCTTTGATTGTTAAATAATTAACTACGCTTTTTTGTAAAGAAAGAATAAAAAACAACCAAAAAATCTTAGGGACATGAAATATTACACATCATTATCATCATTCAACACGTAGAATTGAAGAACTTTGTAAAATTTTGTATTATAAATATGCTTATAACTATTTAACATGTAATGTTAAGAAGGTACAAATCTGCATATTTTATTAAGCATATAATTCCCAAAGTGCGAAGTAGCAATATAATATAAAGTCATTTTTTATTGGTGCCGAATTTTGTTTATCAGTCTAAAGACTTGAATTTGGCTGTACTATAAAGATAAAAAAAATCAATAATGCCATTTGAAAAATGGAGACATCATTAAAATGGATGTGTTCAAATAATTTATGCAGAGAACCATTTCCGTTATTGTATTCTGGCGCCTGGAGGAGATATGAGCCTCAATTCATATGCCTGGGTTATGTGTTAGATGCAGCATTACTGCCTTTTTGAAATAAATCATCGATTGTAAGATTTGTATGGAATAACCTTGCTTGTAGGTACTTTTTTTGACGCGCATCTTTAAATAATCCTTCATACTTTAAAAAATGGCAGCATTATTGGCGGAATTGTCGAAAATTATTCAAGCCATTCGAAAGTTCATGCTTCATCATCATCATTTATCAACGGGAAGAGGCACAATAGGAAGATTTTTTTCCCCTTTCCCTTTTTGGAGTAAACTGGATGAATGGTTGAATGAATGAAGTTCCAACTGTATGTTTCGGGTCGTTAAGTTAACATTTCTTTTATAAGCTCTCTAAAAATCTCTGTCCGATCCTCATCTTTGTCCTGTACATTTTTCATTGGCTTCTCTAATGGATATTCCCTGGTGTTCGAAAATCCGTGAAAAGCGCTAGATAAAGATGATTTATCACCTCAGGGCTCTTTTTAATACCTGGAACAAATGCGGATGAAAGATGGCTGTTAGTATTTATTAGAAGTTCTGAATGCATCTTTTCGTTTAATATATTATGTAGTTGAGGGGGAAAAAAGTAAGAGCTACTAATATCTCGGAAAGTTTATGCTATTAATTGTGGAATTCAATTCATTATCTTTAATTCTGCAGCAACTTGTATTTGAATCAAACATTTTCACCTCTTTCTATTTAAATCAAAAATAATAATGGAAAAAAATCATATAGTAGTCTTTGATTCGAAATGGAACCAAGAAATTGTATTTAGTTAAAAAAAAGTAATTTATAATAATGTGAAGTAAGTGGATGCCTTATTATAAATTACTGATTCTGAGTTAAAATGATTTTGCAAGAGATTATTTTTCGCTTTCATGCTATTACAATAATGTATCGAGATATTCAGTACTCTTAGTCTTTTTCACTTGCTTAAGGATAAAAAACAATTTTAAGCAGCGGGAGTAGTCTCTTCAAAATTTTTTAATAAAGGTATTATCCCGAGATCGTTGTGCATAAGCCTTAGAGTACAATAACTACGAAATATTAACCTTGTGGTGACGCTTTATAAGCCAGATAACAGCTACGAGACATGAAAAATTTCTTTTGTCTTGTTTTCATGTTACGCGGCTACGAACCATAAGGTTGCGAGTTCGATCCTCGCTTATCGCCAATAGCAACATTGGTGACCCGATGACGAAAATACGCAAAACTTCATACAACTGTTGTGGCGCCCTCTACCAGAAATAAATAAATGAAAAAAAAAGCTGATAAAAATCAGCCAATAAATAAATAAAGCTGATAAATAATCAACCAATAAATAAATAAAGCTGATAAATAATCAGTCAATAAAAAAAATGGATAAGGCGCAACAGACAATATATCACCACTAATAACAACAAAAACAGGACAAAATATCGTTCGTCTCACCTCCGACGCACTGGAGGGGGAGTAATGTGGTGACGCTCTATAAGCCAGATAACAGCTACGAGACATGAGAAATTTCTTTTGTCTTGTGGTCATGTTACGCGGCTACCAACCATAAGGTTGTGAGTTCGATCCTCACTTATCGCCAATAGCAACAACCTTTGACGTAAATCTGGCGTTTTTATTGAATCTATCGTGTCATCCTTGGCAAGTTATTTGGCGATTTATCCCTAGCACGGTGTTATTAATATCCGAAAACGAATTTGTGTTTTAGATGAAATTTTTCCCCACCCGATTGAAACAAAAATTGACATAAGACAAGTGTAGTCACAAAATCTCGTATCAAATTCAATGTATTTAAACAATTCCGTTTTTGAATTACTGCGTTTATATTCTTCTAAAGGTGCAGATCGATAGACTGGGTTTGGCTCAAAATTCGATAGGTGTCTAGACTCTAGATGTTTATTCTCCGTACAGAAATTTATATATCTAGCTGTCTTCTTTTTTTTTTTAGTTATCGTGTTTTTACTTATGTTGGAACAGCCAGCCAGACAGAATTTCTGTGAATGAATTTTGCACCGAATTTGATAGAAATCTACAAATTTAGTATAAAGACTGTATACCAAATTTCATCCGTCTAGAACAAGGCGTTTTTAGTTAGTCACTGGTTAGGTTAGCAGAAATTTTCCAAAAATGTGTTTTTCGCACTCGGGGAGGTCTAAAACGCAGGAATTCGTCAAAATCCCGAGTTCGAATATTTTGACTTTTAAGGCACACATCTGAAATGCACATACATAGCACATTTTAAAAATTGGTAATTAGAAAAATTGTTATTAAAACAAACAAAATGATGGAAAAGCACGGCAGTCCAAGAAAGGATTGCAGAAAAAAGTCAAAACTTCTAATGGCAAAGCAGTGAAGAGGGGGAAAAACAGCTATTTTCCCCCCTCTTAGTAACGAAAAATCTCATTTCTTCAAATTCTGGTGAATATGGAAATACTTAGTATAAATAATTTGGAAAGGGAGATACAATTCCAGGAGAAGCTCTTCCTTCAAATTCAGAAATGAGAACTACAGATACAAATGCAGCAACAATTCTTATAAATACAACTTTTAAAACATATGAAGGTAGTTTACAAAGAAGATTCTTTCAAAGTATCAAAATCAGAAAGGAAAGAGTAAAAATGAGTTTAGACTTGGAAAGGTAACGAATAATACACACCATCGAAATGTGAAACATTCTTTCACGATAAAGATGCTTCGGATTAAGAAAGTAGAAAGAGCAGCTAGAAAGATCATAACAGATTATTATATTTTCAGAACTAGGATGTTACTCATGCTGTTGCTTCATCTATCAGTTCTTACAATAGTAAACCGATATATAGAATTCTTAGTTTAAAAAAATGTTGAAATTTATAGGTTACAAGGTTCGGCAGTGTTGGAACAATGCTTCATAGAGGTTATAATAATATCATAAGCGGCATTTTGAGTTTTCTAAGGGAAATCCTTTTCTAATAATTTGTTTATTTATGTAA
>JAPMOR010118708.1:124484-155845 GCA_026543865.1 Argiope aurantia | reverse complement strand
AATGTAGATGAGCAAATATTAATGAAGAAATCTTAAAAAGAATTTCCAAAAAAATATTTTGAAAAAAAATATCGGGAGTATGGACATTTGAGCAATTTGATATTATAAATGAGAGTATTAATTTTTTGTCTTGGACGATAGTCCAGATATTAATGAAGAATTTTTTCTGGCAACATGTCGATGAATCCAGATTCGTGTAATGATCTTGATAAAAATTCGCACCAGTTATGACGTCTAATTTATTCATACCGTACCGCTTTTAGCTACGACCTGAATAATACCCTCTACCCCTTCAATCCGTATTTTTCACACATATTCTTCTTTACAAAACGCTCTTTTTTTGGTTCCTACCATCTTCCTTTACATTTCTGTCAAATATTTTAGAGACAGCCTATAGAATAATAACGCAAGTGGTTTCAAACTTTGAAACACTGTATTTGCAAAATTATTAATGTTGCTGTTGTGACTTATGGCATTCTACAAGCCCTCCGACATCTTTCAGCGATTTAAGCCGAACGAACGTCTCTTATTTTGTCAGTACTCCAAGTAGTGCCAAGAGTACAACTTGGCTACTTCATGCATCACAATCGCTTGCACAACCCTTTTTACATGGGGGGGCGGGGGGGGGGCATAAACACACCTCACGGATAGAACACAGAGGAAGAACAACCACGCCCGAACCTTGACTCGAACCCGGAACGTCCAGATTACGGGGAAGAGGCGCTACCCTTATGTCAGAATGGTGGCATAAAATTAGTAATAATTATAACAAAAATTATTTAATTATTTAATCAAATTCGAAACAACCATAGTGAAGTTTCACATTGAGTAACGAAAATATTAATCACTTAATCTTCTCTACAGGACAGGCGCTGGCATTATAAACGGGATTCATTGTTGCTTTCCTTTAATCAAAAGCATGAGTAAATATTGCAATTCCTCTATCTGTGGAGTAATAAGATATATTTGTGGCTTGGAACATAGCATGATTATAGACGTCAAAATAGACAATTCCAGTTATCCTCGAAACCCATAATCTTTCTAGCTTTTCTCGTAAAATAGTGACACGAATGGCAGCTAAAATAAATGTTACAGAATCTGGAGTGAAAAAGGAGTCAGATATTTGATGGAATAGTGAGCAATAATACAATACAACAAATAGCAGAGCAAAGTAATCAAGAGCTATTTGCTCTCTAAGCATATTTGCTTTTGACGAGCTGAGATTTGGATAATTCATTTTAATAGCAAATGGGATCAACTTAAAAAATCTATGATTTGAGTGCATAATTGAAAAAAGAGGCCCTTGTAAAATAAAGGACATCTAAGTTAGACATTAAATGAATTAAAAGATAGTTATGTAGTCTGACAATCCAGAATTCCTTTCCATCATGGTGAATGTAGGATCCTTGCGTGAAGCTTCCGAAATAGTTTTAGTGTTGCTTTGAAAATGGTATATTAATGTAACTAAATTAATTAAGCGTGTGTGACATATTTGAGAAATGAGGGAATAAAATCCATTCGCATCTTCGAAACACCGTCAGACGAGTTCAAATGTTACCATACTATTAAGGTTCTAAAATTTATAATTCTGAGGAATTTTATAATTTGAGAATAAATGTATATTTCTTCACGAGTTTTTCAAATTTCTTGACCTGTTAGGACAAAGGAAGATCCGAATGTTTAAGTAATCTATGTGTTAGTAGAAGTCCGTTGTATAATGGCATTTAATAATGCGGTCTGGACATTTCACTTCCACGGAGGCAAAATATTCAGGGTCCTTGCTGTTTATGTATTCAACTTCCGTTGAAAAATGATGGGCTTAACACGGGAGGGACAGCTGAGGGACACGGTTTTATTTTCTGCATAATCATGATATTTCCTCTTTAGGACGATTCTTCTATTTCTTTGAATCGTGACAGAGTGAAGGAGACCTATGTCTTCTTACACATAAGGCAGCACTTCTCCCAAGAATTGGCAGCTAGGTTTATTCCTTCCGAAATATTTTTCTCATAGATTGAGCACCGAGAGAGTTGGCTAAATCAACATCAGATATATCGCACACAGAGTAACCTCGGTTAACCGGATCTCAATTATCCGAACTTCGATTATCCGGACCTCGGTAATCAAACTTCGATTTATCCTAACTTTGTTTACCCAGACCTCGGAATACCGAACTTTAGTTATTCGGGTCTCAATAATCCGAATTCCAATTATTCAAATCTCGCTTATCCGAACACAGATTATCCAAAACTCAGTAATACGAGCATCGATTATCCGGATTTTGATAACAGGAACTTTCATTACCTGATACTCGGTAGAACTACGGTTATCCGGATCTCTGTAATCCAAACTTCGAATTCCCGGACCTCGGTTTTCCAAATTTAGATTATCCAGACCTCGCTAATCTTGGTCTCAGTGATTCGGAATTCGATTATACGAGTTTCTATTATCCAAAACTCGATTATCCGAAATCTGATGATCCAAACTTTGATTATCCGGACTTCGATGACACCTCGGAGAGTTCATTTGGATTGAAATGCCTTAGATTACAACCCTCTAGGCGCCTTGTTTTTACACTTAGAGCGTATACGTGATTTTGGAAAAAAAATGACGGTTGATTTGTTTACCCAAATCTCGTGCATCGAGACTATCTGACTGTCTTCTCCTTCAGTCGTTTCTCCTCTTAAAATGCTTTTATGCTGGGTTACAGAAGACTAAGGATTGGATTTTCAGCACTATTTTTACAAAGAAAACGGATGAACCTGAAACAATGAGCCTGGGATATGTCCAAACAAATCTTGTCATCCCCTGTATAATAAGAACTCTTAACAAATACAAAAACAAAACAAAACATAAACAAAAAAAACAAACAAACAGGGAATAACAGTTGCGGTTCAAAGGAACTAGCATTTGCAATTACGTTTGCAAAGACGTTACGTTCAAAATGAAACTATTTAGAATTGAAACAACTAATATTGGCTCGACACTAGCAGTGCTCGTGGTATGTGTACTTTTTTATATCTAGGTATATGCCTATAAAAATTATCGTTTTTCATATATAATAAATGAATTTTAAACATCGTCTTTTTTAATTCGAAGTTATTTGCAAAAGCCTTCTGGTATTCTTTGTCTATCTTCGATTTTTAAACCCTCGAATTGAACCCCTTTTAAGGCATTAAATTACTATTATTATATTCGAAACGGCTCATTTTTGATGCCGTCTCCTGCGGTTGAAATTCGATACTGATAATTGCAATTCAATCATTGCACGGGGTTATCCGCCTGTTAGCACATACGGTATGCAATCCATATCGAATGGGTTAATATTTGAAATTAATTGCATTGGTTAAAATATTACTTTTTAGAAAATCTGTGACAATTCGCCATCAAAATTCTTTTGGGGTTTGTTTGATATTTTAAATACTGAAAGTAAAAAGGCATGTTATCAGAATCTTTCAATAACCTCGGAAATTATAATATTTTTCAAGTATAGAAGCATACGACATACAAAAGAAAGATCCCTAAAATATAAATCGCCTGACTTTCACAAGGATGAGTGCAAATAATTAGTCAGATATCTACTAATAAATGATCAAATCACGGCACTGATGAAATAGTTAAATTGATTCTAAATGGGAGAAATCATTTTGGAAGTGTGGAATTTCATAATTCGATAATAGTCCATTTAATTTTTGGACAAGATCCCACAAAGTAAGACGAAACTTTAAACGGCCCTTATTTTTGCTTCAGATATATTGCTAAAAAGTTATGAAACAGATTCATTTCTTAAATGGACAGTAACATGAGATGAAAAATAATTTATCCGTACTATCGATGTGCAGAAATTGGCAATCGAGTTGTTGGAATGATTTCCCTGCTATCACCTCGTAGGCCCAATAAGTCTAAAGCATTTCCAGAAAGTTGACTTGGGATAAGGGGTGATTCTTATGTTGAACTGCTGTAGCTTTAATAAATTAAAGAAAAATTCATGTAATTTACTTCACAAAATTGACGTATAGAACGAATTTTTTTTTGCACATGCGCAAAACTTGTTTTTACTCAATACATTGCGCTTTTAGAATAAATCAAATAACAAACGGAGTCCGGTTATTAGATTAGATGTTAAGTATCTGTTGCCTAAGCATCCATGCTGACCTATTGTTATGATTCGCTTGAGTTTTCGTTAATTTTGTAAGTCATCAGTTCGAATCAGAATACGGATTTAAACATGTATCTTTTTGTTTTTACTGATTGTAATATTGTTCTAGCTATTATTAAGACGTACGAAATATTTCATTTAATTTACTTCAGAAAATTAAAATTTAAAACAAATTATTTATAAAGTTCTAAAAAATATTCGATTTTTTTTTTTTACCCATGCGCAAAACGCTTCTATTCAATTCATTGCGCTTTTAGAATAGATATTTCACCAAATACCAAACCGAGTCCAGTTATTAAGTTAGGTTTCAAGTATTCCTTTTTTTTCGTGAGGAATATCTGGTATGATGGCAGGATCCACTTGAGTTTTCGTTTGTTTTGTAAGTCAACAGTTCGAATCTAAATACGGATCTTCAATCTTTTTTTTAAACATATTATATTATTGCTACGGCCTTTGTTTAAACGAACGAATAATTATTTGAGGAAATTGAAATTTACAAAAAATTATCTATACATTTCTAAATGTTTTTTGATTTTATTTTAATGCACATACGAAAAACTTGCTTCTATTCAATACATTGTGCTTTTAGAATAGAATATCTAGAAAATGGAGCTTTTCTCCGCATTTTTTCCCCTTTTTTTTGTAAAATTTTGTTGTTTTGGAGAAAATATTTAGATAAGAATCGCATATTGATTATATTTGAATATTTTTCATTCTTTCCTACATTTGAACTGGTCATTTAATTGGTCATTGAACTGGTCATCATTACTGGTTAAGTCGTGAAAAAAATCATAGATACTCTTTGGTTCACATGTCATTTGAAACAATCGGCTGCGTTACGATGTTCTTTTTACAGTTTATCTATCATTATTTATATTTTTGAACTTGCACTCGGTTTAACCATGTTGAAATCGGGTCCAATATGGCGTTACATGACATTGTCAACATGAGAGCAGATAGAAAAAGTCTCTAATAGTTCTAAAAAAGGTGTTTTTTCGTGAAAATTCTTGTTTTTCCAAGAGCACAACACCTGTTTATATAAACTTAAAAAGAAAGATATTAAATATAAATACATAAACAAAAAGAGAACAATACGCTACTCGATCCGAAAGTCCGCAACACACGCGCCTGTGATAGTGTTCTGACCTCTATGCTGCATTGTCTACACTCCAAAGCCGAAATTAATTTATTCTATACTCTGTTTCACTCTAACTTGGCAGTAGTGTATATTCTAGGCATGCCGAATCACAGTGGTTGTCAGGGGAACTGGGTTACTTTAAAGTAGAAAGTTACTAGAAATGCAGATCGCTGGCGAAACTTTATCTCGCAAATTTTTCGCCAAATAGTAAACATTTATCTACTTTATTATATTATCACTTTATCGGAAAATTAATTGTTTCCTTATTTTCATTATTTTTTCAATATTATTGATTCCTTATTTTAATAAATCATTAAAGTTATTTCATTTCGTTTCATCGTTTCTCAAAAGAAAACCTTAAATCTTTCAATACTCTGTAAAGCGTAGTTCGGCTAATGCTTTTCGAAAAGATATCTGTATCTTCGCTCACATCTTTTAAAACTTTATCTAATGTTGGGATCTCATTTATACGAAAAAATGCATGGACTTTTCGTCAAATACAGGATAATGTAAAATCATCATATTTTACAAGACTTGAATGTTTACCTACTGAGCCTGCTCGCTTCTTTCCATGGGTACTTAAAGAACTGGATGACTTTATTTCTTTTTTCAAAAGGAAAACTATTCATTGCGAAACACCTGTAAGATGCGAAACTTTATCGACGATTTGAACGATAGAATCTTGAGGGTTTTCTCGGAGTCGAGAATAGGCATTTAATATGTTTCTGTATGCTGCACTTTTTGTTGGTTTCACTCGTCTTGAAGGTGTGCACAGCATAGTCGGTGATAACACTTTCTCTTTTTCAGACATTTTAGTAGTGAATAGAAATGACGAATCGAATAAATATTCAACAATCAAAACTAATAACTACTCATGTGATTAATAGTATCAAAAATATCACCTGATAAAAAAGCGAGAATAAAAAAAGTACGAAAGATGATAATGGTTGCGAACTGAATGAAGCTGAGTTGGTGGAGACGTAAAAGAAAAGCGTGCCAAATATTTGACCTTGAAAACCGGTTCTAGTTAAAGTGGAATTCATTATGTCAATCTTTTAGTTTTATTCGTTCGCTTTATTTACAACATACTTAACAGATAAGCACTTCTAACTTGAGAATAATTTTAAATACATACTGATAACAAAAGGATTTCTGTAATTTATGATATTATTTGATAAATTTCTGAGCATTTTAACTATTTTGAAGTCGAAATCGATGGGGAACTCTGTCCCAACGCGGAACGTCACATTTTCTACCTTTTACAATACTGCCAAGTTAGGGTGAAACAGAGTATAATAGTTAGTCATAAGAAATGTTTATTATTATTTAAATCTTTTTCTTTCCATGAGAGACACCTAAACTCAAAAAGCTTGATCCTAATCGTTAGAGCCGTTTCCGAGATACATCGAAAAATAAATAAATTTATATTTATACATGAATTGTCCGTTTAAAGTTATAAGATAGAAAATGCTAAGATTGGAAAATAAAAAGCTGCAAAATAGGAAGAATTTTCATATCATTATAATTCAATGCAGTTTAAAATCAATTAATATGAGTTATTTTTATTCATTTCCTTTGAAAGTGTGGATAAATCTTTTCACAATTTCTAGAAATTACTAGCATATAAATACAAAAGATAAAGCGTTTCAATTTTGAAAAATCTCTAAGAAAAAGCTTCTACATAAATGATACATACAGATATTCCTTTTTAAAGCCTTATGCATTAATATAATTTCTGAAGCGATATATTTTTAAAAATCACTTGCAAGTTTTTAAAATGGGGGAAAAAAACTCTTCATTAAGAAGAAAATTCAAGAATTCATTTATAAAACGAAACTAATTTTTAAAGTAGTGAATTAATTCAATTTTTTTAATTATTATTTTTCTTCATCCTTCTTATTTTTGTAAGACCTTTCGCTAATGACCAGTGATTCTCTCATATCTGGCTTAAAAAGTTGGAATTTATTTATCTTTTCTTTTCTCCTTCATCGAGTTTTATTTCATTTCATTTTTAAATTTCCGTTTAAAGAAAATTTTTTCTTGATAAAGAAAAGAAAAAAAAAGTGTTAGAAAGCATTGACAATTTCTGACTTTTGAGCTCCCTTAAGATGCTTTATTTTCAAAGAGTTCCAATGTAATTTGTATCATTTAGATACATATTTCCACCTTTTTATGTAAATCGTTAAGAATTTTTTTTAAAAGATTGACATTTAATAGATTTTTTTAAAATTATTTCCTTTTTAACTGTAACTGCAAAGTTCTTTTTTCTATTTCAGAACATCAATAGATGAATACTGCGAATATTTTCCATGAAATAAAAAGAGTTTATCTGAAGAAAGCATGAAAACACAAGTATATGGAATTTTTAAAAATATTTAAATTCATCATGTTCATCTTTTTTTATGAAATTCTAGTTGCACAAAAAGACAAAATTACTGTTTAAACATCTGGAACATATATTTTTAAACTCTAGCTGTGTGTACAAGTTAATATTTAAAAGTTTTTGCAATATTTATTAAACAAAAAAAAATATT
The DNA here is from genome assembly GCA_026543865.1 of Argiope aurantia. NCBI lineage: Eukaryota > Metazoa > Arthropoda > Arachnida > Araneae > Araneidae > Argiope > Argiope aurantia. The sequence continues at coordinate 148,014 of JAPMOR010118708.1, read as the reverse complement.
CTTTAGACGTAAAAAGAAATCATTCTTAGAATTAGATAATTTCGACGTTTCAAATGTCCTTGGATCCGAAAGCAAATCTTTTTTTGGTATCACGTAACTGTGTGTCTCTTTGTCTGTGTGCACATGAAAACGATTACTCATTCATGCAATGAGTTGGGTAAATGCGTGTTTTCAATTTTACAAGACATTTAGAGAAAAATTTAAGGTCATGGTAGAAAGACGTTGGCATGATAAAAGGTTGCAAATTTGTTTTTAGACTGAAAGCTTGGTTTGGTTATGTTAACGTCCCGTTTGAAGCAACACTAGGGCTATTTTGGGACGGACCTCATAATTTTGAACCACGGTCAGTTGACGAGGACGACACCTGAGCTGGCATCCCCCTCTCCACACCACACCAGCGGGAGGACGTTTGGTCATGACGGATTTAACGTGCAACTGGCCCCTTTACATGACGGTTCTTCGGTGGAATCGGGCCTCGAACCTGAAACCCTCCGGTTCCGAAGCCGAGACCTTACCACCAGGCCACCGCGGTCCCATAGACTGAAAGCACTTGCTTGGATATAAAAGAAAGCAATACAAGAGAAAATAGAAATAAATTAACAACCCCCTTCTTTAAAAAAATTCTGAAGTTATATTGGATTATTCATTTTTACTTTTTTATTTACTCTTTTATTTTTTTACTTTTACTGTTTGGATTTTTTTAACTTTCTGGCATGCTAAGTATACATAGAGAAAGTATTATCGAAAGATTTTTGATGAGCTCCCACGTTTCCATTGAGTTCGAAAAACAGATTTTTGGATTTATGCCTGCCTGTCTGTCCATCTATCTTTGAACAAGATGATTCAAAAACCATTTGAGCTTGATGGATTAATATTAGTTCAAGAAACTTACTCAACAATTTCAGATTTCTATTAAATTTTGAATGAAATACATTTAGAAGAAGACTGTCTGTCCCGGTTGTCCAAGGAAAAGTAAGCACGATAGATATAAGGCGTGAAGGACTAGACAGATAAAATTTGGTTCACAGCAGCTAAAAATTTATATCAAATTTTGAACCAATTTCAAAGAGGGTTTGACAATCTGTCTGTCTGTTCTTTTACGTGCATATAAGCATGATAACTAAAAATCGCCAATGATGAAATAAACGGAAATTGCTGTGTGTTCTTGCGATTACATCAACAGTCAAATTTCGGTTTCATTCGATGGTGATAAAAGTCAAAATAAAATATTCGATTTTGTGATAATTACGTACAAATCGCATTCATGCGATTAATCGCCAATGATCACACATTAAATAATTTCTTCTGTTGTTTGCCAAATAATAATTCTAGTTGCTGCACATAATTCATATGTGCAGATCTCTGAAAATAAAAATCTGAGAACTTATGACCTTCATGTCCTTGCGCGAGGTCCTCAATTTTATACCAGTATGGGGAAGGAAACATCACTTTTATTAAATAATATGCGAGAAAGTTTCGGGGAGATCACACTCATTTGTAAAGTTATTTGCAAGTATGGCTGATATTCAAGACGGATCTTCCGCGAATTCTGGAAACTTCCAGTACCTTCTGATTACAAAGATGAAACTCTTTCACGAGACCATCGCACTTTCGGCAGTAAAAGAATAACAGAAAATAAACACTATAGCAATATTTGTATATTGTTATCTTTACTAAGGGATGGTATACATATAAAAATTTGCTCATTATGATGAAGCAATTAATTCTCTAATTTGATTTGTCTATCAAATTTGGGAATTATCTCCCCACTCAACCCCTTCATTCCATTCCCCCATCCTTGATGAATGAACCATCTCATAGGTGAATTTTCTTCTCCCTCCTTACAAATTTTACTGAGGAAACTTGTGCTAAATCAACAGAAAACATCTCCAGGTCGTTCTATATAAATGTGGTAAAAAGGATAAAACCAGCGGAAATGGCCCCCAGAACTTATTTGCGTACTCCCTAATAAATGTACTTACATATTATTAACGCATGCCATTCATGAAAATTAACTACTAAAAAACTTGTGATCTTTAGCAGTAATTAGTTTAGTTATATTAAAGTTCCTTTTTAAAGCAACACTAGGTTTTTTTTTGTGACAGACCTCGTAATTTTGAACAGCACGCAGATGACGAGGACGACATCTGAGCTGGAACCCCTCTCGAACCTTCCACACCACACCAGAAGAAGGATGTTTGCCCCGACGGCACCAGATAGGCTTATATAATGGTTTCTCCTCGGAATGTAGTCTCGACCCTGAGAGCGTCCGGTTCCAAAGCAGAGATATTATCACCAGGCCACAGCGCCCCCGGTAATCACTACGATATGGTTAATACGCAAGCATTAGAGCACAGAATATGTATTTTGAATAGCTTTAAATACCTTTTGAATATCTTAATGGCCGGATCGCCGCAACAGCAACACTGACGGGAACTGTGGTTAAGTCTAAAGGCCATCACCGGCCACGGTACAGCACTTCCCTTGGAAAGTACGTCCCATTATCAATGGCAGGAGCCAGACCCCCCTCTTTTTGTGTACCAACCAGGGTGGCGAGAACCAACACCATACCGGAAGCTTCTTATCCTTAATTACGAGCTTCCCCCTTGGGGCTATATGACAAAATAAAAATGTCAATACAAAAAGATAAAACTTTAAAACAAGATTTCAAAGTAACCCAAATTGGCAAAAGAGTTATTATTTTGTAAGAAGAATCATAACAAAAGGCAGATTATTATTGCCATTTACAGAAGTAAATATATAAAATATGAAGAAAATTAAATCTCATCAGAAATAAACAGAAATATCCCCATGATCCTAAGAATACTTGTCCAAGCATGGAAATGCGTGGTTAAAATAAGATAAAACAATATCACACTAAACGCCGCATTCAAACATATCAGAATCTTTCGACTGTAATTACATTAGCCAGCACGAACTAGACAGTTCGAAGGGAGGGAGCAAAGGGTATGGAGTCCCTGCCATCAATCTTAGAAGACAACGAGACGGTAAAATATCTTTGCTTTTAGATATTAAAAGTAAATGTAGTATTTAGAGAAAAAGAAAACACCGTGCTTGGATGTCATTTGTTACTGCTTCACTCACAGAAATCAATATCTTGTATAATATTCTTATCTGAAAAATTATGAAGAGTGTCTCTAAATGTAATAGATGATGTTCGTATTGGGAAATGTCGAGTGGATTCTAGCACAGCCCACCTCTTGGCGTCTTTTTCAATTCTAGCCAAACGAGTGGCGATAACGTCGCCAATGAGGCAACCTAAACGGTTTTGTTTATTTATTTTTATTTTATTTTATTATTAAAATAATCAACCTAGACGGATTTTTATTTATTTTTTATCACATTTATTTTATTCATTTTTTTAATTTTATTTATTTATTATTTGATTTTTATTTATTTATTATATTTATTTTTTATTATATTTATTATTATTTTCGGCCTCTAAGTATCGTTTTTTAATTGAAAAATAATAATAATAACTAATATTCAATTAGTAGTCAACTTGGCGAGATTTCAAATAAGTCGCCAAGAGGTGGGCCCATCTAGGATTTTACCGAAATGTCATTTAAATCTATTATTATCAACAGAAAAAAATTATTTAAATGCTTTTTTGGAAGCACAACGTTAAAAATAAAAAATAAACTGAATCAGAAAAATATATACTTAGTTTAGTTTCTCAGAGTTTGTTTGTGATCTTCAATGATAATGGTGTATGAATTTTAAAATATATTTCTTAAATTTAATAGCATCAAGCATTAGAAAACATTTGTATTATTAACAAATTAGCATATAGCGTCAATTCCAAAAAACAAGTTTATAGTTGATTTATATGTTACCAAGGCAACCATGTAATGATTTTCCCTCTCCTCCTTCTTTTGTGGAATTTTTATTAGATATAATAAAATTATCTTAGATATAATAAAAAGACAAATGTTACAATCTAAATGAAGTCTGTAGCGAATTTGGGTAACTTATGACCCTAGGCAGTGGACCTAATGAGGCTGATTTTAATTAACTGATCAATTTAGCTTCACATTTCAGCACATTTTTACTTTCTCGTATTTGAAGTACGGAGAAAGAATTTCAATCGTCAAAAAATTCGAACTCGAGATTCTGACGAATTCTCACGTTTTAGACCTGCCTTAGTTCGAAAAAAACAACTTTGGAAAATATCTACCTATGTGTAGCAAAAATAACTCAAAAACGCATCGAGCTAGATTTTGAAAATTTGGTATACGATCTTTACGTTAAATTTAGGATTTAGGATTTCTGTAAAATTCTATGCAAAATCTGTTTAGAGGAACATTAAGAGATATATATATATATATATATATATATATATGCCGAATTCGACCGAAAAATTCAGAGGGGTGATAGTAGGCATCAAGAAGATAAAGAATCACTATACAACATGGGGTCCCAAACGTCGTTTAGGGGATGAAAATCGCAAAAATATAGGGAGAACTGTTGGAAACTGTAAAAAATTAATTAAAAAAATAGCAAATAGTGTTTCACCTATGAATTTTTTTAAAAGTGAAAGCACATTCTAAAAGGCAATTTTTCATGTAAGCAACATGCTGATTTGACGAACCAGCGGGGCATAAATTATTGAAAACGAAAAAGTAGATTAGAATCCTTATCTGCATAAATATTAAAACTAAGAAAAATAAAAGCTTGAAAATATAAGGAATTTCATACTCTAATTTGATATAAGTCTGTAGTGTGAAAACTGAGGAGGTTTTAAGAAATTCAAGAAAAACTGAAATGTTTGCCGGAAAACATCGCTGCAACATCTGCACCAATGTTTACAGAAGGTATTGCAAAATTCTATTGGGAAAAATTCTGAGGAGTAATAGTAGGCATCAAGACGATAACTATTAACAAAGAAATATAAAGTTGCAAAGGACGGTGAAAATTCATTTTTTTTGGAATACAGATACAGCATACATTTACAGCACAGACATTTTAACATAAGAAAGGAGACGATGAGAAACTTTTATAAAAATTGCTCAATGTTGCAGCCGAAAAGGTCATTACACAACCGACACCGACGTTAAAAGGACCACCGGACGCGCTCAAACCTACCAGGTGTGCTTGCGATTTCTCCAGCAGTGACGACGATCCGTGCTACGAGATCTTTTGATGTATCCAAAGGTGTCTGATAAAAAAGAGATTTCATATGGCCCCAGAAGAAGAAACCCAAGGAATTGATGTCCGAGGAATGCGGAGGCCAATCAACAGGTCCGCCACGTCCAATCCAAGTCCCAGGATATATATAATCTAGGTAGTTACGCACAGAATTTAAAAATGCGCTGGTGCACTTTTGGCGTGCAATGGCCGGTATTCCCTGCAGTAAATCCGGAAGGACGTGCTGCAAGAAAAGAAGGTACTTTGCGCCCTTGAGGTGTTTGAGTCCTGCATTTGACCTCGTTATTTTGAAGGATCCTTTCTCCCTCAACCGTCAATTAATATTTGCAAAGGTACTGTGGTGTGGACAACGCCTACTTGGATATTGCTATTGGTATATTCTTTGTGCTAGGCGTCTATTACCATCCGCTCGGTCGTTAATTAAATGCATATCCGAATATTCCTGATTCGTGAAATATGACATGTTGTTTGCGAATGAAACTTATAGAGTATCGATTTTACACTACTCTTTAATGAATACAAGCTGCTTTTATATCATATGAACCATAAATTCTGCAATACAAGCTGCTTTTATGTTCCTCAAACGCATGGAAAATTTACATACGAGAAAGCTTCTTCTTCTCGACTACATTGTTCCGAATCCTCGCATTCACAGGGCCATTCTCTTCGCCAGGCTAATTGTCTCTTCGATGTCTGTTTTTGCAATTTTCACAGAATAAACGTCTCCTACGACCCTATGTTTTATGATAATTTTTCATCCCCTTAATGCCTACTATCACTTCTCTAAATTTACCTTTCGAATTCGACAACATCCTCTGTAAACATCGTTACCGATGTTGCAGTGATGTTTCCCGGCAAACATTTTAAATTTTCTTTAATATCTTGAAACCTCCTCAGTTTTCACACTACAGACTTGTATCAAATTAAAGAGTATAAAATTCCTTATATTTTCAAGCTTTCATTTTCTTAAAATGTTAATATTTTTGCCGATAAGGGTTCAAAGCTACTTTTTCGTTTTCATTAATTTACGACCCCCGGGTTCATCAAATCGTCATGATACTTACATAAAAAATAGCCTTTAAGAATGTGCTTTCACTTAAAAAAAATTCATAGTTGAAACATCATTTGTGACTTTTTTATTAATTTTTTACAGTTTCCAACAGTTTTCCGACTCTTTATATTTTTGCTATTTTTACCCCCTAAACGTCGTTTGGGATTCCATGTTGTATAGTGATTCTTTATCCACTTGATGCCTAATAACACCCCTCTGAATTTGTCAGTCGAATTCGGCAACACCGTCTATATATATATATACTTATAATAAAGCTCAATGTGTGTGTTTTGGCGCTCTACAGGCCAGACCATTCAACCTACAGCTACCAAATTTGGCACGTGTATACCTTGGAGGCCGGGAATGTGCACCTGGGGGTTATTTTTTCGAATTTTTAATTAGAAATTTATTTATTTAAAAATGAAGCGAAATTTTGACGTGATTCTGCTATAACTTCCGAAAATAGTACCGCACAAAAAGGATTTTTACATGAAGTTAAAGGTCAAAAATTTATCTTTTAAATGATACCAATGTTTTAACCTTAAAATTAAATTTCTATTTTTAATGAATTTTTAAATAAATATTTTAACTATATTTTTCAACAATTTTTTTCGTGCAAAATAAAAATAAAATTTAAGCTGCACGAGCACGTTTCGCATTCATGGGAAAAAATTAGCTTTTTTCAAAGTGTTGCCATCACATTGATTAAAGCTCCAGTTAAAAATAAATTAAATCTTTTTAGAAATAAAATCTGCAAAAATATAATTTTCCGACACGTGTCTGTAGGAAATGAAACAAATATGAAATATTATTTTTTCTAAAAAATAAATTCAAGAAAAATTATTTTATGATCTTTTACCCTCTCTATATTATTAATCCAATAAATCAGTTTTATTTTAAGGCAAGTTTTGTTTGATATGAACAGGATATCCATTCAAATCAGGGCCACACAGCTCATTTGTAAACCTTTAGTAAGACACAGATCTGCTAAAATGGTCTAAATGGAAAATGATTATATTTTATGTAACTTGTCTCAATAAATGCTCTAATAAATAACGAATTTTTGATTTTACATAAAGCTTCTGTTGTGGAAATCACGAATAACAAAATGTTCTTGAAACCCTAATATTTTAAATAAAAAGAGTTAATTTCCAATCAACTAAATCAGTCACTTAAAAACTGACTGATTTATGAAAATTTGAATATCACTATTCAATAAAAAAGGGATAATTTTAGATTTTCCCTTTATCGTTTCAAAGAAAATACGCCTATCAGCGTGCAGGTTTCTCAAGATTAATTGACCTAAGGTTATGAAAATGTGGAGTTTTTCTAAATTTTTAACATTCAAAACTTCATAAATAAGTCTTAGTTGATCGTGGAAAATAGAAACATTCATTCATTTATTTGAAATTTGGTGTGTCCAGAATATTTCTCAGAATATGATACCTTAATGCATTAAATTTAGACTTCATAATTTTTGAAATATATTTATAGGCCGGAACAAAATATTATTATTGATTTCATTTCAATCCTTTTGAAAGCAAAACTAAAAACTGAATTTTATGCTCAATCTGAGAAATTTTTGTTGAATTATTGTTTGAGATATTACATAAATTATGAAAAATATTTTGTAGTTAATATAAGACTAAATACCGAGCGATTCTGTTTGCAATACTCATATTCAGTAATAATAATAATAAATAAATAACAATAAAAATGATAAATAAAATAAAACGCTTATTTGTTTTAAATAAAAAAAATATATATATGACTTTAATTTTTTCAGTTTGTATTTTAAATTTTGAAATATTGCGAATATTAAAATATTTTTTGAGAGGATATTGAATATTATTAAGAGAGATGATTGATATGAATCATTGCTATAATAATGTATATCAACATAGATTAGATGCAGTGTATTATGATATGTTAATTCAAAAATACCCGCTCTAAAAACTGAAAATAAAAAATAAGTTTTAAGAATAATGCTTTGGAGAGTGCCAAGATGATAAATCTTCACATAAAAAATTAATTTTCTTTAAAAAAAAAAGAACGTAGCCATTTTTGTCCTAAAGAAAATTATGGAGCCATTTTGCAGTTGTTTCATTTATGCCAAGTTGAAGAATTTCGTAAATTAAACTCTTTCTTCAAACAGAGTTGCAAGCAGAAGCAATATCCTTCACAATGATGAAAAATCTCAATTTTCTCTTGAATAATTTTGTGATGAGGAAAAAGAAGCGATATAATATAATAGTAATATCTGTACAGAATTTTGCTAGGTGTGGATGAAGTTTTTATTTTTTCAGTTCTCGAATTAATAAATCTATTTAAAATTAATCTTTCAAAATTTTTTACCTAGTACTGAAATAAAAATAAAGTTTGCCATATTGAAAAGATCTACTGTCATTTTTTGATTTGAAAATAGGAAGAATTTTTGGCAACATGGTATTTACAGGTATTTTTCCTTTCGGTTGAAGCTCGTTTGAAATTGGTAACAAAATTTGATTAAATTAATAGGAAAGATTTTTTTTTGATGAAAAATGCGCTTATACTGTCCATATTAGGAAAAGTATAGTTTTTTTTGGATCACATGTTGAAATTTCTTAAATGAAAAGTGCTTATTACAGCTATCAGTTTAATTAATGGAGAATGTAAAAGGAATGAAATTTATTAAAAGCAAACTGTTTATTGTAATTACCTTTTCATTACTGAAGAATACAAAAGGAATAAATTTTACAAAAGGTTTCGTTAACATTTATTTACAAAAAGATTAGCTAGAATACTTTGGTCCAGAATGAATGTGATATTTCAATATTAATATAATCTGTTGGACGATTATTACTTCTGATACAAATCAGTTTGTTAATTTTTTAACTTAAATGTCAGCTACCTAATAGGAAAAAATACCCATTTGATTTTATAGAGAAACTGATCGATTATATTGGAAAAAGAGAAGGCACTTCTTACTTGTCATTTTGTAGTTTAGTGTAAATATATTAAATGTAGAATAATATTATGGAAACAATATAAATATTTTTGTGTGCTCTCAGAGTTGACTGTCGGTGTTTCAATTCCTGACAAGCCTTTCCGTATTTGAAATAATCTCACGCCAAAGTTTGGAAGGTAAATATTTGCAAAAATAACTTCGAAAGTATTTTTAAACTGCATATTAAATCTCTATATAAGTCTGAAATCAAAACAACGGAATTTCTTAATATTAACTAAGAATATGCCATTAGAAGTAGGAATCTTAAGCACATTTTGTGAATTAAATGATGAAATCATCTTAGACATAGAGACAGACTGCTCCAACTCAGGGAGTAATGATGAGTAATCTTAATGATGAAGCTAAAAACGGCGATAATCTTCGCTGCAGAATTTCAAGTTTAGAGCTGATATCAAATTCAATGCATCTGGAGAAACATGCAACTTGGTGGGGTTATTGAATTCCGTTCAAAATTCTCTCGGTGATAATATTGTAATGCTAAGAGATGATGGCCATGATAATTCAGATTCATTATTTATTACAATGAACATAATAGCCAGTGCGACAGACCTAGTAATTGACTACCATCAAATGACGTAGTTCATTTATATTATGAGTAGAAGCATACTAAAGTGTAATTCTTTTGTCGAAACTTTTGTTAGATAATTTTGTTCCGTGGAAAATAAATCTGGCATAATTTCCTTATAAAATGAGCTTTCAAACAAAACTTTAAACAGCATGTCATTAACAGGATTAATTAATTTCGGAATAGTAGAGAGTTAATTAAAAATATGGTACCTGCATAATCCGAATCTTTTAAACATGAAATGAGTTTTGCAGAAAACTTGATTCAATTGTGATCTTCAGAGCTAAGTATCACAGACAATAATGCTATTTTTGAATGCTGTAAAAGTACCGCTTCTTCGCGAGATGCATTTGTTTGTTCAAATTAAGTTAATACATAAAACATTTCCTTTCAGAAACTAATTTCAATTTCTTTCTTTCATGAGTTTCCTATCAGTGATATAGAGGCAAAGAAGGCAAGGAGATATAAAGGCGCCATGCAGACAAAATGGTAAAATTTTTTATTTCACTTTACAGCTCCAAATACAGCGAAAGAAGGAGAAGATAATCGACTTAACATCACCGCCAATTATGTTTAAAACAGAAACATTAAAAAATGGTTGTCTTAGAAAAGAGCTCATACAGTATTCCTTACCATGCGTCTTTTTATATAAATGGCTTTGTTTAATTTTATTACATATAATAGAGAAGCCCTTCAACTTATGGTTTTGACAAATGTAGAAAAATGCAAAATAAAATACGACGGCGGCTGTATTCTCAGAAATTAACATGGCTTAATTTCATTAAATGAAACTAAGCCATGTCTTTCAGTAGAAAATGAGTGAAAAAATCAAAACTTTAATTGATAAAAATGTTTCTAATAGATGCTTCATATTTTTATTTGACACAAAAATATACATGACTATAAATTTTTAAAATTCTTTGACAAGTTTTTGTTATTATACATATTCTCAAGATAAAACAATTTTAAATTGAATAAAACTTTATGGATATCTTATAATTCTTCAATTGAATTCGCCATTTTGAAAAAAAAATTACAAAAAGAGTTACCGATAACAGCTGCATATCAAAAAGAAACGCTGGAGAGGAAAAAGTAAAAAGCAAAAAATGGTTTCTATCTAGGAAGCAGAAGTTTTTTTCGGAAATGGTGTGTCGTTTTTCTCACCCCAAAGAAATTTCGAGGGAACGATAAATGGATGGGATTTTAAGAGCCAAGTTTTCTTTTCTCACACTCTTTTCTGACGCTGAAATGGTGTGATGATGTAGGGAATACTGTTTGCTTTGAAGTGTGAGATACAACATAAATTGTAATTTCTATATAATATAATCATATAAATGTCTACAGTGCTACTTATCATGTGTGAGAACACACGGCGTTGTTTTGGTTTGAGGTTTTTGAAGCCATAAAATTCACGGGATGAAAAATTGGCGATTTATCAATTTTGACGCATCAATTTTTCGCTTTTAGGGTTATTAGAAAATTATGAAGAATGTTGTCACATTTAGAGACTTATCCCCCCAAAAAGTTGCAACGTGGTGCAAATGTCCACCACGCACCCGATTCTTCTGTCTGGCTAATAAAGGGCAGGACCATAAGACGTTATATACACTGGTGTGCAAAACTTAAGCAACAGGTATGTTTTTTGCCATAACTTCACGAGAAATCATCTGAGAGACATGAAATTCAGAAATGAGATACCGCATTTTTTTCTGAAAGAATGACGAAAGCATAGTTGCGCAGAAATGAATACAATGCATACAGTATGGAATCAAACAAAAAAAGTCTTTATTGAACTCATAGTATCGTTACGCATGATTGCCTGTCCAAGAGGAAGAACAGCAAGCAGATGTTCCTTAGTATGGGATATGCCCTTCCCTTACTGCAATGGTTGCTTCGCATTGTCTCCCCATACTCAGCACCAGATTGTCCAACAGTTCTTGAGGTAAGAGTGCCCATTCCTCAATCAGCATCTTTTTAAGTTGTCGGGTGTTCCCAGGACGATGTAATCGTCCCGCAAGGTGTCTCCCCAAAGCATCCCACACATGTTCTATTGGATTTAAATCAGGGGAGCACGCCGGCCAATCCATTCAAGTGATATCTTCACTTTCCAGGAGCTCCTCAACAGCATGAGTCCTGTGTGGCCGTGCATTGTCATCCATAAAAACGAAGTCTGATCCAATGGCCCCTCGGAACAGACGCACATGGGGAAGGATCACCTCCTGACAATAGCGATCTCCAGTTACAGAATCTCTGTCGAAAACGTGGAGCTCAGTCCGCCCTTTCATCATAATGCCTCCCCAGACGACAACTCCAGGACCACCGAAACAGTTTTTTTGATAAAATTATATATATAATTTTTTGAGATGAAAGAAATATATCATTTTTCTACGACTTATCGTAGAAATGTATCTACGACGACAACGTATCGTTCTGTGAAATATCGATGCATACGTAATCTGATAGTCACGTGATTGTTTGAAACCGGTTTAAACAGTTATTTTATTGTTTTTTTAAAAATTTCATTTACCATCGATTGCCTCAAAACTTGAATGAAAGTTTAGACATCTTTTATTATAATTATAAGAATTAATAGCTACCATTATAATTATAAAGATTAATAATTAAAACTGAAAAGCATTCTTTTCATTATTCAAATCACTTCATTCATTATTTATTATCATAACTTATTAACTGACGTCTGCTTTGAAGAAATTCTTCTAAAACCACTGTTAGAGCAAAGAAGGATTACCGAATTTTACCACATTTACCAAATCTCCCTTCCAACATTTTTTTGTTGTATTTTTTTGTTTGTGTAGACATTTTAAACAAAAATTTTAAAGTTCGAAATGGCCTACAATAGAGTGACTGAGAACGAACAATTAAAAAAAAAACATTTGTTCGAAACACTAATTGGTAGGTCTAGCGACGCACACATTCTTGCAGTCGAAATTATTGTTAGATTATTTGAGTTATACTAACGTTTCGGTTCGAAACAACGTGAGAAATATTTAATGATGAATCTCATCATTCTTCGCCTCCATCAGTCAAAATGATCGTTTTATTAGTTCAAATATACATATTAGTGACTCATTTTGAGACAAAGCTAGAAATATTTTTAGATTTTATTTAATCGGCATTACAATCCACGTACTCAATGGTGGGTGAAATTTCGGAAAAGTGACTCCGGAATCATATTTGGTATAATGGTAGTGTGTCTTTAGGGTGATCATTCATAAAAATAATAAAACCCAAAAGCTAGTCTATTCCGAGCAAATAGCCTTCAAACTTTTGGAATGTCTTATATGCTATTAAGTCGTCTCCGCCGTTGAGCTGTCGATTAAAGATAGCAGTTGATATTAAATACATAATCTAATAGTTCAAAATTCGATGAACGCAGTTGTCAAAAAGCGGGTTTCGTGTTCGTGAGGTAGGGGTCCAATCTTTCATGTGTTTTTTTTTAAAGAAAATCTTCAAAACTCATTTTAATTAAATTAACGATTGACAAATAAGGTTTAACGATTATAATGAATACAGAATAAGGGATGAGGGATTATAATGAATGTACAATTATTTATTTTAACTCATTCTCCATGCAAAAACAATTGCATATTCTTCTGTGGTGATCCTGCTTTCATCAAGATGACCTCGCGGTTTAAGCTGTGGGCTCGTGCCAGCGGCGATACACGAGCCAACTATATATTCTTTCTGTGTTTATGAGATTAATATATATATATTTGATATACATTTCGCTAACTAGAAAAAAAATTCTTAATGATTTTTTTAAATAAAAATATTATCTTTTTATGCCGTTGTTGAATTTAATATGTGGGCATACACCGTACTCCTAATTCACGAATTAAAATTTAACTCTTTAACAGGAAAAAAATTATGAATATGGGTGCATTTAAAAAAAATAATTTAAATAAAGAATTTACAGATAGTATTATTTAATATGTCACTAAGTGCAATTATTTGAATTTCTGAATATTTTAACAATATACATCATATTGAATTAAGTGATAAGCAAAACTTCGATAATAGCAAAATCCAAAAAGAATTAACATGTTTATTTAAAATTTAGAGAGCAGGAAATACAGGGCTGAAGAATTTTAAAATGTAGTTTTATGTGTTTTTATTAGTTTCTAACAATATGCTCTGATAACAATTCCTTGCTTAAATTCTTACTTGTGCTGTTTTTCGATGCTCTTTGTATATATCATCTAGATTTTAAAACAAATGTTTGTGTTTGTGAAAAATTCTTTATTTCCCTATCTTTTGCTTGAATTTGAACGATCATTAAACTTTGGAACCATCTGTATGTACATTCAGTTGGTTAATACATGCTTTTTACTATTTCTTTCCGTTTCTTATAGTCGGAAATATTTGCTTATGCAAGGGACGTTGGGGTAATTCAAATCACTGCTGGTTTTGGCAGTAAATTGTGCGGGGAAGTGTTTCGAACCATCTGTCTACATGATGGAAGTGATGTGTGTCAAAATAAGTCTATTTCCCTTTTAATTTTTATTTCCATTGGAATGTTTTCTGATATTGAAAGGAATCAAGATATTTCTTATAATTTCAGGTATTCAGTTTATAAGGCAAAATTCTTTTTGTAATTAATATTAACATCCATCAGCAAATATTTTAAGTCTCAGCGTTTTTAAACAGAATGCCTCATTTTCTGAATCAAGTTGTCGAATTTTAATTGAAACAGTGTTGAAAGAATTGATTCTTTAGGTGGTAATTTCGCACTCTGTTATCTGGTGCACGATGTTATCTTTCATCAAATTGGGTGGTATTTCTCCGAAGTAAAAATCCTTTACCTAAATTGTATCTTGCTTATTTTACAGATGCCACAAAATTATACACTAAATACTAACAAGGAGTACTAAAATATTGCATAATTTATGATGATTACGCCTATGTTGCACATTCGAAGACCTTCAAAAAGGCACTCTATAGATGAAAAATTAGAACATTAAGCCTAAGAATGCCTCATTTTCTGAATCAAGTTGGCGAATTTTAATTGAAACAGTGTTGAAAGAATTGATTCTTTAGGTGGTAATTTCGCACTCTGTTATCTGGTGCACGATGTTATCTTTCATCAAATTAAGTGAGTGGTATTTCTCCGAAGTAAAAATCCTTTACCTAAATTGTATCTTGCTTATTTCACAGATGCCACAAAATTATACACTAAATACTAATAAGGAGTACTAACACATTGCATAATTTATGATGATGACGCCTATGTTGCACATTCGAAGACCTTCAAAAAGGCACTCTGTAGATGAAAAATTAGAGCATTAAGTCATATTAAGGTCTTATTTAACGTTCCTTTATTATTACATGTTGTTTAAATATTATTCGTTACTTTACATAATATTTTAATTATTTATTTTATAAAACAATGAACATTTTAATTTAGTTATTTTGAATTCGTTAAATAAAGTTCGTTTTAATTTGTTAATTATTTTAATAAAATTGTGAATTTTGGAATTCAAAATGGTATTATTTTTTACATTTTTGTCTGTAAGAGTTTTAAGAAGCAGCAGTCTTTGCTCTTCCTGATTCGTTAAATTTAAGCCAATAGCGACACGTGAAAAATTCCTCCACTTAGTGCACGGAATTATTCACCGTATGGCGGTAATATTACACAAATGAATATTTTAAAAATTATTTTAAAAAAGTAAATTTATTGTCTAAAAAAAAAGAACTGTTTTCACTTCACATTCAAAAGTTGCACTTAATAAACATTAAATCTTGGCATTATTAAATTTGTTGTTGCAAAAATCTCTTAGATCCACATAATTCCTTCATTTTCGTCTATCTAATAAGCAATCAACTACTATCTTTAATCGAATGCTCAAAAACAGTGACAATTTATTAGTATATAAATCGTATTAAAAGTCTGAAGTATTTTGTCTTGGGGGGGGGGAAATGATTGGCTGTTGATATTTTTATGAATGAATATCCTACAGGCATATTACAATAATACTATATCTCATCCCGAACTCAATTTTAGAACTCTTGCCTTCTCGTTGATGACTTCAGATCTGTTTCAAATTCTTTTGGAGAAAATCTGTTTACAGAAAGATATATTTTTCCAAAATGCATGAATAATTTCTTCACTATATTCCGATGTAACAAACCCCAAAAGTAGCTACTCAAAAAATTTCTCGCATCTCTAATAAAGGTAAAATTGTATATTAGACGCGTTTCTTCCTAACCGACAGAAAACAAAATTTGACACTAAATAATAATTATTATAGTCACAAAATCACATACGAAATTTTATATATTTAAGTCTGCGTTTTTGTGTTGTCGTGTTCAACGTTCAACCTCTTGTTGGATTTGGCTCAAATTTTGACAGGTGTCGACAACATCAATATGAAATCTATGTATTGAACTTTATCTATCTAGTTCTCGTCGTTTTGTAGTTGCGTTATATTTTAACAGTCGGACAGATTTCCTCATATTAGATTAAGCTCAAAATCTGACAAAAATATACATATTTGGTGTAAAGATCTGCGGTGGAAGCTTATAAGCTAGTTAAAAACCACTCTGCATGCGCAATTGCTTTTGTATCATGGTCATGTTACTGAACTGCAAACCACAAGGTCCCAGGTTCTATCCTCTCTCATACCAATTCGCTATATTGGTGACCTCGGACGATGAACCTTCAACCTTCGTACAGCTGTTGTGGCGCCATCTACCCACAGCAAATCAAAGTCGTCAGACGCAGTCACTTGACGCAGCAACTACTGACTCACTCACACGCTCGCCATAACGCTTGGTGCTACTTAAATGGGTACAGGCGCATTAGAATCAACAGCATAATACATCACCACTCAATAACCATACCGTTCGTCTCACCTCCGACTCACTGGAGGGGAGTCTGTGGTGAAAGCTTATAAGTCAGTTAACAACAACGCTGCATGATCAATTGCTTTTGTATCATGGTCATGTTACTGGACTGCGAACCACAAGGTCCCAGGTTCTATCTTCGCTTATGCCAATTCGGTACAGATCCTATACCGAATTTTATTTGTCTAGCTGGAAGCATTTTCTAAGCTATCTTTGTCACAGACAAACAGATTTTGGATTCAGGGAGGTCGAAAAACACGAAGATTTTTTTAAAATCTAGAGTTTGAATATTTTAACGATTACAATACTTTGCCTTACTTAGTACATGAGAAAGTAAAAACGGATGTTTTACTACTATACGCTGTTTTTCTTTCTAATAATTCTCCTCATGTTTTATATGCATTGTTAAGTACATTTATTTTCTAAACAGAATATAATTATATTCTTATTTTTCTGAACAAATTAATAATTGTCAAAAACCAATTTTTAAAGAAAGTTCTTAGTTGAAACAATATACTTGTAACAATATTCCATCTTTCCGTGTATTACTTGCAGGGCGTTACTTTTTATGTTGGAACGAATTTGCCTCGGGCCTGTTCTTTATTAAAAGTCTTGCACAGAAGAAGCGAATACAAAGAGTTGCGGCAGGATAGAATCTTTTACATAGGTTCGATGCGATATCGATTTATCGACGGGAATATTGGAAAATCGTGACATTTCCGCATCGATGCTTTGCACTTCGTTGCGTGAAAGTTTTCCAAATAGGTACAGCACTTGTTCAGTCCCCTTTTTCCCAACAAACCTCCTGCACATGACAACGCAAACAATTGTTTCCGGCTCTTAGAAGTAAAGGAACTTTTTGGCGTACATCGATCAGGGTCTAAAACCAATGGTATTGTTTGGTGAGTACGTCAAGTCTGCATTTCTTGGAAAATCAGAATTCGCCGGTGCAAATTCTCAAGAAAAAGTCAATTTTAAGTGTCAATATTATGGTTTGTTATATTAAAGTCGTAATTTCGGATAAAAAACGATTCTTATTTCAAAATTTATTGATTATAAATTAAAAGTCAAAATTAATTGATCTCTTAAGAGCTGTTCATGTCAGATTTTAAATGACAATTTTTCTTTTAGAATAAAGTGCACGCATATAAATTAAGTAATGCGCCTATTTAATTTTAGTTCAGAAGACAAAAGACGTAGCGTTCGAGCTCATATATATTTGTTTTGTGACCGACACATCAGCTGTAGCGTGGAGACGGGGAACATAAAGTATGTATAGATCCTTAGGCACAGTAAAAACAAAAACTTTTAAATCCTTTTTTAAAGCAAATATGACCAGGGGCTGAAAAAATGGTACCATGATCTAGATGTTATTTTCTTTTGTTAATTCACTGATAACAAAAGAGGACAACAAACAATATTTTATATCCCTGAGCTACTACTCTTGCTATTTAACTCTATTACTTGCTATTACTCTATGACATTTAAAATAATCTGAATCAATGAAATTGAGGTACGGTTTTGTTCTAAGTATTTTAATATTATTGCTTTAGATCATGTTTAGGTCAAAATTGGTTTTCCAAGAAGCTGAAGAAAATTGAAGAGCACTCACGAAGATATGGATTCATATTTAAATTTATCAGATATCAAGGAATTTCAATTTTCGTTTTTTTTAATCATACAATAGTTACAAATTCCTGATCATTAATACTACATTAAAATGAATTATGACCCTGAATTTTTATTGTGATTTGTGTTTTGCTGTAGGAGCACTTACAGTTAGAATGAAGAGTTTCGCTACATCCTAGATAAAATCTGTGGTTACTTTTTACAGTAAACAACACTCGCTTCAAATCGCCATTTGAATCATATTGTTATGTCACTGTTCCGAGGATAGATTCCTTTCAAGATTCATACTATAGTGAGTAGGTCTTTGTGTGGCCATTATTTATCTCATGACATCACTAATATGAGATAAATATCGCTATAATAGAAATTAAATCGTATATTTCATCATGCATTTATTTATATAAAGTAAGAATTTAGAAAATAGCCAACAATTACAGATATCTCCAATGCATTTTTGAAAAGAAAAAAAAATCCTTTTGTTTGTGTATCTAAAGAATGTAGAAGATACGTTGGTCTGCTCACAGATTTTTAGAAAAGAGAAACAGCAATAAATGCCCAACAAAACTTTTTTAAAGTTTTCAAAGTTTCTATTTTTTTATTATTTTAAGTGAGGTGAAAGCAGGATTGAATGTGAAATTCGACTCTATTTTTTCATACGAGTTCACGACTTATTTTTTCAATTAATAAATAATGCAATACAGTTTTGGAATTTGTATAACATTGAACATAAAGTACTAGAAGGAAGTTGGAACTTTCCCATATAAAATAAGATACTAAATTCAACTTTTACATCTCTTTCATGCCATTTTTTATATAAAAAAAATCTCAAATGGTTGTTTTTGTCTCAATTCTTTCTTGTCATCCAAAACAATTCATGTAACGATAGTCACGCTAGTTTATGGCTGTAACTGCGCTGACAGCGTTTAGTGGATGCTTTTTTTTCAAAATTTCAACCCATTTTTCATAAATAAATAGTATATTCACTTAAGCAAACGAATCAATTTTAAACCATCCAAATGAAACTAAATTGAAAGGGGAAAAAAAAAAGAAATGATTGTAATGAAAATTTCGTTACAGGAAATATAGGGTACAGAATGAAAATTTACTGATTTATGATCTTTGAAGAGATAAGCAAAGTAATCCTAAGAAAGTGTTTAGTTTTTTTCTTATATATTTTATGAAATATTCCCACAGGACAGCAAGTATAACAACGAATTCTAGTGTCCCAGACCAAATTAGCCAAGAGAAAATGAAGTGAATTCTACCAGTGGGCCAAGACAATGTCTACTTTTGCTATGCGACGGAGATCAGTTTTATGTCATGCACCCATACCCCAAGTTTTTACTATTTGGGGTTAAAGTCGAGTGAATATGCAGACCATTTTATATTATGCATACCTCTGAATGAAAAAAAAATCGTCAACATAATCCTTATGATGAAAATGGTCATAATCTTTCATACAAATGGAACAATTTCTAATGGCTAGACGAATTTTTTTTCTATTATTACTTTTATGATAATGGCAATAATTTTTATGGCAATAATGTTGTCTAAGAACTATATAGAAGAAAAACATATGAATAAATGCATAAAAATTCATAGCTTCCTCTTCCAAGACATAAAATCTTGTACACCCATTTAACATTATTCCATTTCTGACCAAACAGTAGTGACTCAGCAATGACCAGTTTCAATGTTGTTGACGGAAAAGGAGGCAATTATGCAGAATATGCGTACCCATGAGAAAGGAAATCTGTTTTCATCTGGCAAAAGTACGTTTCCAATTTGTGTGTTTACGATACCATACATATTCTTTTCGTTGGAAAAATTCAAGGAGAAATATCTGACTTTATGGCAATGTTCAACCTCTTGATTATCATTTGGCGTCATATTCTGGGTCCTTGACTTTTTACATTCCTCATGCCAAATTGATAACAGTTATTAGACAACTTATTTTCTATGTTATCTGTGCATTTCATCATGATTGGTTGTAATTTTAGCTGCTCGACCAGGGCTATAATGTCTAATAATAGTTCCGGCTTCATGTCATGGTTTTCACAGTCTTCAAATGGCAATTTTGACAATTCTGAATTTTTTAGAAATTTTACTGATTTAATAGGATTTTTGTTTTTAAATTTATCCACAATTCTTTCCACAGGTAAAATCTTTTATATTTATATATATATTTTATTTAAACCATACCACAAATTCAGGGAAAAAAATTTCTGGATAAATCATATAAAATATCATACTTTTCAGATATTGTTCCGCTTCTTTTATCGCATTGCTTGATCTTATGAAGTGAAGATGGAGGTTGAATTTTTCATTGATAGCTTTGAATCATTTCTATTTCTAGCAGTTCTAACTGACTTCTTCATTTATGTATCCACTTTCACCTATTTTATTTTTTAATACAATGCTCGGTTTTACATGTATTAAAAAGTATTGTAATCGTCAAAAAATTCGAATTCGAGATTTTGACGAGTCTTTACGTTTTAAACTTTTCTGAGATTTAAAAACCCATTTTTGGAAAATGTCCATCTGTCTGCGAGTGACAAAGATAACTCAAAAGCACTTTGAACTAGAGGAGCTTTGTAATTTGATATACGGTATTTACACCAAATTTATAGATTTCTTTCAAATTTTGAGTAAAATATGTTCAAAGGAAGTTCGTCCGTCCGGATATCAAAATATACATTAATGCGGCAATTACAAACTCAAAAGAGCTAGATAGATAAAATTCTGTACACCGATTAAGGGTCCATAGTTTAAAACCTACTAAGCCGGTCTGTACTTTTAGAACCATGCAAACGCGATAACTCAAAAATTTAGTGGCTTCGATATATCAAATTTGATATGGGAATTTAGGAGTGCAGGTGTAGTTTTGTGTCACATTTTTGTTTTAATCGGTTGGGAAATACTCGTCTAAAACACAAATTCGATTTTAGGTTACTATTAACATCATACTAGGGATTAATAGCCCAAAAATTCGTCATGGATCACACGACCGATTCAGCAAAATGGTAAACTCTCCCCAAAGATTAATATTTCATAATTATTGTACGTCAATACCATACAAGATATTCTCTGGAATAACGCATTTATTAGAGAGCATGCGAGAAAGTTATGGGGAGACTATACTGTTGCTGGTTTAATTGAGGTAATTATTGTCTTCTTAACCCTTTAAAGGGCCATTTTTTTCTAGTCATATGATATTAAAATATTTTAGGCTTGAAATTAGAATAAGGAAAGGGATTCATTTAGCTTATTAGATAAATTTAATTTGGTTAATTAATAATTAAGTAACAAATCAAGACACATCATTTTGTATGAGATAAAGAACTCAAGCATCTAAGTTTCTGTCTTTCTAAAAAATGTGTCAGAACTTATGCCAACCTATATAATTTCATACAAAAATTGATAAATTTGGTGGGAAGCATACTTCCCACGGCCCTAGACAGGGTTAACTGGGCTTCATATAAATCAAACACATACATTTCGCCAATCTCCAAACTTCCCAAGAAGATTGCGATTAATGTCAAGGAAATATAAGCTCAATTCTAGCGCTTTTGTAGGGATAAAAAATGATTCCGTCCTTTTCTTGTCAAAATCAAGACAACTAGATTTGTGTTATGACACCAGTTTCATCCTGAATCTTTCCAGACGCATTCCATCGAAGTAGCGTTTGATGTAAATAACAGCTCTGTCAAGATGTAAATCACAGCCGATCAATCTGTTTGACAACCTACATCACAATCTGTTTGATTTAAATCACAACCGTTGATGCAAGATGCAGAAGCTTACTTCATTCGCTATCTCGATTATGAGTTAGCGATAAATCGCTGGCCAAAATACACGGAAAAACTATATGAAACATTTATGCGTTATGGACATCGCTTATATATTTTAGTTTGCATTAGTTAGGAGCGCACGACCACACCAGTAAATAATCTGAACAATTTGTCTATTATTTTAGATAGATTTTTTTTGTATAAGATAGAGGAAATCGAATAATGTATAAATGAGAAGATTATAAGACGGCGCATGGAAAAAACCCAAAACTATAATCGAGCTGGAAATAGTAGTAACCGATTTCTTATTAGGATTTTGTTATGTAAATGCAGGTTGATCTGAAAGTCAAATAAATTTTCAAATAATTTTAAAATTTCAAAAGCAAATTAATAATTCAAAAGAGGACATATCTATTATTCTCAAAGTAAAAATATCCCTTCTTACTTTTCGATAACTTTGCATAGAATTGGTAACTCGCATAACAATTTTTGTATTAAAGTATGTCCAGAGAAACTTCACTCTATCCTTTTCTCTAAAACACTCATGCAACTGAAGTACACTGAATTTATCATAAGGAATTAATCCTTGTAAATACGATGAACTATGTTTTTAAAGTATCTATCAATTTATAGTAAAAAATAAAATTCTTGATTTAGTTATGGACGTATCTTAATGAAAATATTGTTACGAAATTTTACCGGGGTTCGTTTGGATAGTGGAAGTGATATGGTGTGGAGAACGCTCAACCAGCAGGCAGAAGCAGAATAAAAACAACGACATTTATTTACACGAAGATACACAGGACAGCACAAAAGTGACAGCTATATACAGCACAGAGACGACTATCTTCAGCCGAGACGTGTAGCATACAACCAGAATCTACTGCAGACAGTAGCGCACTAGCTTGAATCCGTAGCTTCCGACTACTCTGTCTTCAACTTCTCCGACTCGGACTCCGCTGCTCTCGAACTCGGACTACTCCTGACTGTCCACTCTGACTGACTTCGGCTACTCTCGAACTAGGACTCCCCTGTCGTCTACCTTCCTCTGGCGGCTGCTTCCTTTTATAGGTCTCGGGAGGCGGGGCTAGAAGCCTCTCAACCAATCGGGAACGTTCGAGGCGTATCTCGGTTCCTACTGGACGGATCTATAAAATTCTCGATATTTCGGGTATAATCTATTTTGGGTATAAAGTCGCCAAATTCGTCGCCAAGTCGCCAAGTTTGTCGCCAAGCTCTGGGACTGTCCCTGATTCTGTCCATTACCGATGACTTTAAAACAGACTTTCTGTTGATGGAACAAACTATGCTGGGAAACCGAATTGCAGGTTTGTAACAATATTATGCACACTTCGCATTTTGATCTTATTAAACATATCTTAATAGATTGTATAGTTTTCAAGAGGCATTGGTTGAATTACTTTTAAATTAAATAGTTTTTACTTATTCCTTTT
>JAPMOR010118708.1:104670-115264 GCA_026543865.1 Argiope aurantia | reverse complement strand
TGTTGGATTAGAGGCCGTGTTAGCCAATTGGATAAGGGACTCTGTTAGCTTGTTGGATTAGAGGTTTTTCTGACAATAGAATTCTATTCCCAAATATATCTATTTCAATATATTTTGCCTGTGCAAAGGATGCGTGCGCTTCGCAGACTGTTATATCAAGATAACATGTTAAATAAGGTTTAAAAATGAAAGAATTATACAAGATTTCTTGTTTAATCAGCTGAAATGAACTTCAATTAAAATTCTTGCAATAATGTTTCAGTCGCATTCAAATATAAATTTACATATGTTTTTTTTTTTTTAGTTTTTTAAAATCAAATTTATATTAAATTGTATTATAATTAAAGTTTGGTTAAAGTTTTGTGTTCTGTTTTCTCATCAATATTTCTCATCACTTCTTTTCTCTTATACGAAGTATAGTGAAATTATTGTAACCTTGAAAATATTTGAAATTTTGATGTATTTTCATGTTTTAGAGATCGCCGAATTCGAAGAACATATTTTTAGAAAATAACTGTCTGTTTGTAACAAGGATAAAAACGTTTTGATCTAGAAGGATGAAATTTGGTATACTGTCTTCACATTAAATTTGTCAGCTTTTATCAAATTTTGATCGAAATCCGTTCAAAGGAAGCCTCTGTTTTATCCGACTTTTCGAAAATAAGTTAATACGATAACTTTAAAACGAAGATAGCTGAATAAATAAAACCCTGCACATAGATTTATGGGTAATACAAAAACGCGATGATTTAAATATATCAAATTTAGTTTGGGATTTTATGACCACAATTGTAGTTCTATATCAAATTCTTATTTCAATCGTTTGAAAAAAAAATGGGTTTAAAACAAAAATTCGATTTTCGGATATCATTTATTGGATGCCAGGGAATAATCGCCAAATAACTCGCCAAGGATGGCATGATAGATTCAGTACAAATTCTCGTCAAATGTTAATATTTCTTTATTATTATCTGCCAAAAGCCATGCAAGGCATTCTCTGATTATTCGAGGTCCACAGTTTCTTGCAGGAGGGGGGGGGGGGGTTATTAGAGAGTATGTTTATTAGAGAGTATGCGAGAAAGTTTTGGAGAGACCCCTTCCACTGTTTGTCTTGCTTATTAAATATCTTGCCCCCACTGGGAATAGACACTCCTACTGGGAGGGAACTTCAGATATGACGATGAAATCTTCCGACGTGATGATAGGTTCTCGCCACCCGGGTGGATAAAGAAATGGTGAGGATCGGCTATCTTCTACCGATGACGGGATGTGTTTCCCACGGGGAGTGTTGTCCCGTGGCCGGTGACGACTGTTAGGATTCAACTTTAGTTCCTTTCAATGCTGTTGCCGTAGTCCAATCTGTCAGATTTAACCCGTTTGTTTTAGTGGCTTGTCAGAATAGTCAAGTTTGGTTATTAAATATCTATGAACAGCATTTATATATAAATTGTCACGTGGAGATTGAGAAATCTCTGACATTGCGATTTTCAGCTGCAATTGACAAGTAAGCTATAATTTTATTTCTCTAGATAGTGACCAATAACGTTGACAGCACCGGATAAAATAAGCGGAATAGTATAACAAAGAATTAAAGTCTTCAATAGGACCTTTATGGAAGTAATAAAACATAGACAAACTGAGGGATTGAATACTGTAAACTTAGTACACCGGAATAGATATACTTCCTGTTGGAATTTCTGTATTTTAAGTAGAGATCGGATTTCTCTTTACTTTGACATTTAGAAACACACACGATTTTATTCACCCAATTAGTTGGCTGCTCACATTTTCAACGAAATATCAATTTCAATTGTTAGTTATTACTAGATAAACTGGAATCCTCAAAATTCTTTGAATGTTCATTCAATTCAAACATTATTTTTCAGTTATAATTTTGGAGGAGTTTTACAAGTCATTCTCATGAACATAATTATTTGTGAATAACGGGTAAAACACGTTTTAACTAACAACGCTAGGGAGAACCCGAATTTACTAGGGAGAAAGCGTTTTGACTAACAGTACTAGGGAAAAGTGGTTTCTTTCTTGTTATTTCCCAGGGAAGGGGCTAATAGTTATATTAACTTTAAATTTTATAAGTATTTATAAAGTAGACTACAGCTAATCAGTATACAAGTTTGATACCAAAGTTTGTCATATTCACTGATTTTCAGATCTGAATTCGATATATCGCCGCAAATTTTCTTGCCTCAAGAACGAGTGCCGAATCAGGAAATTTCGCTGAGAACAGCATCAACTGTAGGAACTAGACAAGGGTTCTTCTGCTGTTCTTGTAAAAATTATTGTTCTTCAAAGAGATATTTCTGTATGAAAAATGGTTTAAAGTAGTGTCTAAATAGTTTGTCTTGTCGAAATAAGGAATTTATAGTAATGGTACTGTGTTAAACAGTATCCAGATAAAGTATTTCTTTTCCTTCAGTGATAGGTTCTTTCCGCAAACACTGTTTTACTAAATATAGTTTAATACAATAATTTTCGATAGATATAAAAATATTGTCTTGTAAATCAGTCAAAATACGAACGATTTTTCCCTAGTGCTGTCAGTTAGAACACATCTTCCTAGTTAATTCGAATTCTTCCTAGCGCTGTAATATAAAACGTGTTTTACTTAGTTAATTCGGGTTTTGATTTCGAGTTTTCACTGTAATATATGTATAAAGATTGAGAGAAAAAAGTCATAAAAACTGAGAGGAATTTTCTTGTTTGAACAATCGTTGATAGATTTGAGATTCCAAAACTTTTCACATCTCAAAATGAGCGTTGAATTGATTTAAGTGGTAATTGATGAAATAACTTTTATGTCTAATACTTTAATATAATACTCTTTCATTTTGAGTGAGCATCTCCAGCCTTTTTCATTTCTTATCAAAAGAAATAGCTCCTTTTAAACAATTTCTTATTCTAGCTTTTGAGCTTTCGAATTGGTTTTTTCTTAGAATTTATGATATGCGGAACCCCAAGTCACCTCTTTCTACCCAAGCAACTCTAATATTAATCCCCTTTTTTACCTTTCTCTATAATTTCAATTACTTCCTCGAGAACCAGCGCGTAAATCGTGTTTTTAATTAGAACTGTAGCGAGTATCCCAGATCCACTGGTTTTAATCGAGCAAGTCATGGCGAAATGGAATTACGCGTGTAATCAGATTTCCCCTCTCTCCCTTTGTTCCCCGCCCCTGCCTGCGGAGTGTTCCATTGGAAGAACGATAGTTTATTTTAATCTCGGTCTTTTCCTAATTCGTTTTAGGGGCGAAAGGTAAAAAAAGCCAGGCGAAATTCCTAGGGGCCTGATTTAATCAGAATCATTTTTCTTTCATAACTTCACTTATTTGAGCGGCCTTATTAAATTCTGGGCAGCAAAACTGGTGTCCTGTCAGGATTCATGAATTTTTTCATTACTAAGTGGATAGGGAGTTCTGTGCTCAGAGGAGTTGCTCCCAAAGAACAGCCTCTGAAATATTTCATGTGCTAGTCAGAGGGTTAAATCCGAATATTTTCCATAGGGGGCGCAATTTTAATAATTGTAAGTGTAATCGCTGCTTTACTATTTTAACATGGATATTCTTTTAAGTGCTACTGGAGAGGGATGTGGTAACCTGATGGTAAAGTTTCGGCCTTGGGATACGAGGATTTCATGTAAGAGGCCCGATTCCACCCAAGAATAATCGTACAAGTATGCCTGATGCCAAATCCGAAATAGATTCAACTATGGTGACAGTATAAATGGTTTTTTCATTACTCATTGGCCAGAGAGTTCTGTGATCAGAGACGTTGTTCCTGCCCCTGAAGTATTTCACGTGCTCATCAGAGGGTTAATTTATCCTGTGAATACTGTCCACAGAGCATGCTGTTTTCATAATTGTAAGTGTAATCACTGTGGTGCTAGTTTAACCTGGATAATCTTTTGAGTGCTGATGGGGGAACCAGGTCCGAGCCTATGTTTCGGCCTTGGGATCAGAGGTTTTCATGTTCGAGGCCCGATTCCACCGAATAATCGTACAAGCGGGCCTGATGCATGCCAAATCTGAAATAGATCCAAATATGGTGATAATATAAACCACAAACTGTCTGCTCTGAACCGCCAGAAGGCTCATAGAAAAACTTGAATGACCGGACCGCCGCAACAGCAACATTGGCGGGAACTGTGGTTGAGTCCTAAGGGCCATCACCGGCCATGGTAAAGCCCTTTTTTAAGGAAGTACGTCCCGTCATCGATGGGAGGAGCCAGATCCCCACCTTTTCATGCACCCACAAGGGGGGCAGTATAAAAATTTACTTTTCCAGCTTTTTTTTTATTAATCTCCACAGAAACCAAGTATTTCGGTACGATTAAAAATTTTAATTGATGACATTTTGCAATTGTAAATACCCGTCTAGGTGAAATATTTAGGAAATAAAGGTTTCTTCCACTTATTCAGGATATTCTTATACAACAATTCGAAATACTAAATTAAAACTACTTTTAAAAAATAGTTATTTGCATTGCTTTATAGAGCCTAATTGTTCAAGAATTTTTTTCACATAATTTCTTCATGGTTAGCATATATAAGTGAAGGAATTGGTTCTTTCAGTTATAATCATCGAAGTTACAAAATCTATACTCTTTTAGTCAAGAATTTTTGTCAAACTTATGATTATTTACTATGCTAATACATCTGAATCTGACGTGTTGATTTCTGAAGTGCGATTTTTAAAACTATTCTTTTAGCTCATTGACTTTTGCATCCGTGCTGTAAGTAGCATCATCGCAGTAATCGACTATCAATTTCCAGATATTATTCTTGTGAAAATTGTGAACTATTACATGAGTTATTTGATCAGTTTTTGACTCCATTTTTATGGCCTATTTTCAAAAAGAGTATACAAAACTTAATTTCATTTTAAAAATTCGAAGTTTTTATTAAAAGAAATATTTGTAATCAGACGGAAAATAAAGAATCATATAACTTTGAAATCATATAAGTCCAGTTGGCGAGAAACGGGTTGTACATTAAATTAACAAATTAAACTAATTATAAATGAAGGTAAATCTCCACTTTCAATAAAGCATACGTTTGGTAAGTACTCGGGTACAAGCAAGATCATGTCATTGCAGTTTGTTTATTTCTCATGAATTTTTGTATAAAACACTCATAAAAAGCCTCACGTTGGCATGTAACAACAAATACAGGGTGTTTTTAAAAACACAGAACAACTTTAAGGGAAGGTGTTAGGCTAACTGAAGAGAATTTTTCGACAGAACGTGCGATATCCCAAGCACAAAGGACTCAGCTACATACATGATAACAGTTTGGGAAGAAAAAGAAAGGGGTAGAAAAAGTTGGGAAATATATATTATGATCCTCTGTCACCATTGTTTGGTCTTACATTTTTATTTTCTCATAAACGAGAGCACAGAAAGAGAAAATACTGAAACTGTCAAAAAATTCAAACTCCAGGTTTGGAAGAATCTCCCCGTTTCAGTCTCCATTAATCCGAAAAATATATTTTTGAAATTATGTTTGTCTGCTTGTGAATACAATTACTTAAAAATGCTTTAAGCTAGAAGGATGACATCGTCACATTGTTAACAAAACACATTCAGAAGATGTCTCTCTGTCCGGATGCCCGAGTACAAGTGAACACGTTAAATACAATACGTATAGAGCTAAGTACATAAAATTTGGTTCACAGTTTAACATAAGGTAGGTTTATCTCAAATTGGGAACTAACTCCATCTAGGGGTTGACTGTCCATCGATCTGTACTTTTACATGCGCACGGTAGCTCAAGAAAGCAATGATTTAAATAAATGTATTTTGGTATGTGATCTTGTGATTACAGTTGCAATTATATATTAAAATCTGGTTTCAATCGGCCTAGAAAAAGCGTCGAAAATGCATACTCTATTTTTGTGTAATTGCATATTAACAGCATCTCGGCAATTAATCGCCAAAATTCGCAAGCTAATTAGTTGATTCGCAACTATTGTTCGCCAATGGTATGCGGCTAATAATCCAAACGCTTCTGTTTTTTTTAATATACTAAGAAGCAAACAACAGTCAGGTGCAGGTCTGCTTGTGGCGTTTAAGATCTTGCTCAAGGTTTTCAATTTTTTCGAGAGTGGGATGGGTGATAATATCTTTATATGAAAATATGCGAGGAAGCCCTTAGAGACCACTTAGGCTGTTTCTTGATTAATTTCCTGTTAAACTAGTTAATTTTCATGCTGCAGATGCCATTTTTTATTGTGGAAAGTGCATTCCAAGAAAATTGATTGCATTGCAACTGGGTAGCTGGTGCATTTGTTGAATAGAGTTTCAGCTTCATGTCAAGAGGGTATCGGATTCGATGAATTGTATTCAAGTTGATTTGTATATAGATGTTTCATACTTAAAATAATCCGGAACCCAATGCCCTCTGGTTAAACATGCGATTGTTTGTTGAAGTGCAAGGCGTACTGATTCAGATGTCGTCCTCATCATCTGATAAATATTTGAAATAGAATAAAAACTTTCAAACTAGAGAGAGTAATCTCCCCATTTTTTTTTTTACTTAATGTGTATTACATACCGGCAGAACCAGAAGATCACTACCGCATACAATAGTTACGAAAAAGAAACCTTTAGAATGAACTTAGTATTTTTATTGAGTCTATGTGTGATGCTTGGCGAGTACTTTGATGATCAATCTCTGCCGTGCTGTTAATAATGACCGAAAATGGAATTTCTATTTTAGACGCTTTCTTCCAATAGAACAAATAAAAAATTTTATTCAATTATATTTGTAGTCACAAAATCGCATATCAAATTTGATATTTAAGTCAAGCATTATGGAGTTATCACGCTTACATGTTACTGAAAGAATAGATCGGCCGATTCTCAATACCTGGTTGGATTTGGATTAAAATTTGGGGCCGCGGTGGCCTGGTGGTAAGGTCTCGGCTCATGAGCCATAGAGTTTCAGGTTCGAGACCCGATTCCTCTGAAGAACCGTCCTATAAGGGGGTCTGTTGCATATTAAATCCGTCAGGGCCAAACTTCCTCTAGCTGTGTGGAGAGGGGAGTGCAAGCTCAGGTGTCATCCTCGTCATCTGACCACGGTTCAAAATAACCCTAGTGTTGCTTAAAACAGGACGTAATATAATTAAAACCAAACCAAATTGGATTAAAATTTGGTTGTAGTTTGCAATATAGATGTTAAATAGGCGTACTCAATTCTGTCTTTCTGTCGCGTTTCGCTTAGAATTTATAGTAATTTGTATTCAATCATCCAGATAGATTACTTTTGACAGAAATTTACATAAAATCTTCTAATCCGGTATAAATTTCATATACAAAATTTCATTAATCTAACTCGAAGCATTTTTGACTTATCTTCCTAACAGACAGATAAACTTAACTCAAAAAATGTGTTTTCCAAACTTAGCAAAGTCTAAACCGCGAGGATTTGAAGTTCGAAATTTTTGACAATTATAATATTTTTTCTGCATTTTGTATGCGATGAAATAAAAATATGTACTTGTACTTACTTTCTGTATCCTCTTTAAACCAAATGAATGTGTTGATCATGGAGTTTTGGATATAACGACATAATTTTAGTAAAAGGTATAAAAATTCCATAAAAAAAAAGTCTGAAATTGAAAATCTAATATCTTTTATTTCAAACCAGAATGTTATTTCCGAGGTGCTCGTTAGATATGAGTTTAAATGACTAACTCAGATTTCCTTATCTTCATTTTAAAAAAATAAAGAAAGGAGAGACGTATGAAATTTTATTCTTGCAAAGAGAATGAAGATTGCTCTCATCAAAGCTTTGATGTCGGAAACAAGAAGACAAAAGGAGAATTCTTGTCTCTTTTACAAAGATTCCAATTATCATAATTAAACAAAATTCTCATTATAGTCTTTTCGTTCCTTTTTAACAAAGAAAAGTTTTTGTCACAACTGCTGAAGGAATAATTGGACCTTTCGGAAAAGATTCCAAAGAGTTTTCTCGAGATAAGGAATTAAATGTAGTACATGAAAAAAAAACTCTATCCTTTGTCTTTTAACCGTCTTTTGCAGTATTTTCTTCCTCTTGTCATATTTGCTCTTTCTCATCTTTGAAAAGTTGAAAAATTTATTTTTTTCGACGAAATTCCTTTGTTGTGCGAAATCAATCTGTAAGCGTAATCCTGTCATTTTCCGTCGTCGTATTTTTGAAGCTAATTTTTAAGCCAAAAATGATTATAAACCAACCTACCTTTTTTTCCCTATTTTCTGAAATGAATCTGTAATTTTTACCGAAACAATGGAAAGTCTTGGTATAACTTTTCATTTTTCTCTTACCTCAAATTATGTACCTTTTAATTTCAAATTTTGAGAAAAGTGACAGGACAATAAAAGGCAGCGCAGCTTTTAAATATCATTTTTAAAACCTGTCTATGGTCAGATGGTCTTGAAAAATAGTCAAATCTTTGATAAATGAGTACCTTTCTTTTATCTATTTGTGTTTTGAAACATGAAAGGCGAGTTCCGGATGACAATTTGTTTATTGCTTCAATGCAAACTTTAAGTAATAAAAGTGAATGTTTTAAAATGTTTTTTTTGCAGAATATGTGAACAAGATATGAGACACATTGAAACCATATAAATAAATATTTACGGATAAAAAGTAGCAAATAATATTAAATTTATAAATATGTTTCGGATACGACAAAACATTTTTATAGTCAAATAATTCTTACTTAAATATTTACATACATAGTGACAGCAATTTAACGCAACTAGCGATTTAAAATATTTAGCGGTGATATAACTGAGCTTAGGCATTTTTTTTTCTTTTCTCATATACGAATTATATAAAGAGAAAGCATTGTAGTCAAAAAAAATTCAAACTCGAGATTTTGACAAATCTATATTTTTATACTGCTCAGAGTTCGATCAGCACATTTATGGAGTTTATATTTTTCTGTGAACATGAGAATTAAAAATTGCTTTGATGTATATGAACTTAACATCAAACTTATAAATCAATTGAATTTTGAAAGAAATTCATTCATAGAAGCCTTTCCTTTCTGCTTGTCTTGTTTAATACAAAAAAACGATAACACAAAACATAATAGGCTAAATAAATAAAACATGGCACGTAGATTGTATTTCAATGGAGATTCATATTGTTACAAACCTGCAATTCGGCTTCCCAGCATAGTTTATTCCATCAACAGAAAGAAAGTTTTACAGTCATCTGAATGGGACAGAGTCCAGGTGGCGCGTCAAAGGTCCCGGAGCTTGGCGACAAACTTGGCGACCATTTGGCGACTTGGCGACGAATTTGGCGACTTTGGCGCCAAAATAGATAATACCCGAAACTTCGAGAATTTTCCCGATCCGTCCAGTAGGAGCCGAGATACGCCTCAAACGTTCCTGATTGGTTGAGAGGCTTCTAGCCCCGGCTCCTGAGACCTATAAAAGGGGCTGCGGCTGCCAGAAAGTCCAAGTCTGAGTTGGGAGACGACGAAGCCAGTAGTCGGGGAGACGACGGAGTAGTCCGAAGACGGAGCGGAAAAGTCAGTAGACGGAGTGGTCGAAGAAGAGTAAGCGGAATCGACGGAGCGAAGTCAGGAATCCGAGCCAGAGTCGGAGAAGTAGAAGACGGAGGATTCGGAAGCGACTGAGGCAAGCTAGGGCTGAACTGAGCTGTGCGATACTGTCTGCGGTAGATTCTGGTTGTATGCTGCTGTTGTATGCTACACGTCTCGGGTGAAGATAATCATCTTCTGTGCTGTATATAGTTGACGCTTTTGTGCTGTCCTGTGTGTCTTCGTGTAAATAAACGTCGTTATTTCTTTTTCCATTGTCGTCTGATTATTGAGCGTTCTCCACACCATATAACTTCCACTATCCAAACGAACCCCGGTAAAGAAAATTTCGCATCAATATCAAATTTGGAGTAAAATCAGTCAAAAATAAGTCTTTATTTTTGCTGCAAACTAAATAATTTTGCAGAGTCAACTGTTTCATCTTGAGGAAGAAATTCTTAGTACCTTATATTTTTCCAGTCCTATCAAATGAACAAAAGAAATTTCTTTGGGTAAAGCACGAGGCCGGTAACATTTGAAAGTCGATTGTCCTTAATCCAAGTGATTTTTAATGCACATTTTGGTACAAATTCCAAGTCCCATCTTTCATAAGGAATCTTTCATGTTCCCGGAAAAGCACATCACACATATAGATGAATCTCATAAGGCTGGTTTCCATCAATAGGAATGGATACCAAACATCACATCGATTGACATATCCTATTCCGATTAGCTAATTGTACCGTTTCTCTGAAAAATTGGCGACAGTTGCTACCTTGCGCACGTATTATCTTGGATTTTCAGCGAGCATGATCTTGTCCGTACGATACGATACGACATGACGGAAACCTTATCCTTGCGAAGTGAGCCTGTTCGTCCAAAGATACGGATCTTATCTAAGCCGTGGACTACAGTACAATTAGATGATCTGAATGGTGGCTGCTGTGATCTTTATTTTTCATGCCAAAATTGGCATCTATAAATCTATTAAATATATTGCTTGGTCATTTACCAAGTAAGATGGTAACCACAAGGAA
>JAPMOR010118708.1:67012-84605 GCA_026543865.1 Argiope aurantia | reverse complement strand
AATTTCTAAATATATATATATATATATATATATATATATATATATATATATAAATATAATATAACTTTAAATAATTTGCAATTACATATGCCCAAGTTATGAAGAATATCATTATTTTAGAGCAAGTAGCCTTGAGGAAATTCCGTGCACCGACCGATGTATTTTCCTCTGGATGGTCAATGGATCATGCATTTTTATAAAATAATGATATTCAGATTTTCATAAATCAAATAAGTTTTTGTTGCAATAGAGTTCATTTTTTTTAATCAGGCTCTCTAGAACATTTTATTCAATAAGACTCAAAGGACTGAGGGTTTGTATAAAAATTTAAAATTCTATAATTCTTTAGAGCATTTATTGACTCATGAACATAAATCATTTACTTCATTTAGATCATTATTCTTTGGAGATATGTATGCCCATTACTAATGCTTTGGATAATTAAGTGTTCGGCCAGTATTAGAGTTGATATTCTCTATTTATTTTATTATATTTGCCTAAAATAATTTAAAATTATTGAATTAATAATAGATAACCTAAAAGTCGCAAAAGTCCTTCTGTCGCATTTTCATTTCTGGAAAATATGATTTTTCCTATTTATTTTAATTTATACAACACCTACCTGCTTAAAAGTACATTTTTCTTGGTTTAATTTGCAGTGAAAGTTAATTTCATTCATTTTGTATGAGCTTTTGTCACGTTGACAATACGCTTATATAAACCAATTTTTTCATACAAGCCTAACGCGCATGCGCAAGATAAATTTTATTTCCATTTTATGTGAAATACAGTGAAACATTTTCAAGATATCTTAAAAAATGCTTAAAAATTAAAAATGCAATAAATAAAATATTAAAATGGCGAAATAAAATGCATCATTAAAGATACAAATGTTCGAATTTTAAGATGATGTAAAAATCTTTTTTCTACTGTAAGATCTTAAAAGTTATCGCTGAGAGACATCAGCGTTTTGTTTAACTTTTAATTAGTTCAAATTTCAAAAATATTATTCCCACGCGATTATTTCCCCCCTTTCAAACTATATATGTTCCAAGTTTGCCAGTTCTGGGTCTAACATGCATGTACACGCACGCACACACACACACACACACTATAAAATTTACGCAATGAAATGCATTTATTCTTTTCATAAAAACGTGCGCAAGCAAATCATAAAAATCTAAACGTGTGTAGCATTTTCTTCAACGTCACTGCAAAAAACCATTTAAATCGCAGGAAAGCTCTTCATGTTTAATTTTGAACAAAATATATATTAATTACAGATATGCCAAAAGAATTAAGAACTGTGAATCGTGGCCAATTTATAGCATTGCAAAATAAATAAAACAAAATCTTTTTATGAATATAATACTCAAAAAAATTTCCTTTTTATTATGCTCTGGAATATCCATAGCTTTGCATACATTAAGTATCTGCATGTACTCAAGTTATGTCCTCGTCATCTGACTATGGCTTGAAATTCCGTCCCGAATTATGATCACGTAGTTTTAAAACGGGTCCGTAATGCAATTAAACTAATCAAAATACAGTGTATAATTTTGAAAATGGAAATTTTATGAATGCACCAAAACTACGATAAATATTTTTTTTCGAGAAAGTACTCAAAATATAAATCTGTGATTACAATCAATTATTAGTACAAAAACTGGAAATGTGAAAGAAGTTAAAATAAGAGACACAAATTTTCTTTTTCTAATTTTTTTTTCTCCTCCTACTCATGTCATTAAAGCAGGGGAAATCATTTGATGAGGCATTAACTATCATTTTTTCTAGTTTTAAACTTCAGAATTTAACTTTTAATTGTGTAAATATACGCTGCAGATGCTTGCTCGATTTTGCATAAAGACGCCCACAGCTGTTATCTATAAAGCCACATAAATTTTTTTTTTATTTCATATCAATTGAGAGACAGATTCGACAGAAAAAGTCTTCCAAACAGACAATAAACTTTTTTTTTTCACGTAGAAGAGATATATGGTGTCATTTTTTTTCAAAAGAAAGAAGTGACAGGAATTTTATAGTTTAGAATTATTTTTTTCCATTTTTTTTAAGTCTCGATATTGGTTACAAATAAATTCAAGCATGAATAAATCTTGTCAAGAAATCTTAAGAAGTAAAAAAAAAAATCTTTTTTATCACAATGGACTGCAATTTTTAGGAAATGCAATGCAGCGAAATAAAAACACTTTTTTGTTTCTTATAGGAAGTGCGATGACAATCGTTTGCTATTTTGACAGGTGTCACGCCTTAGCTAACGATAAATACGTTTTTTTCCTTAACAGATTGCAGTTAACTTCTTTTCTTTCCCTGCGCAAACACGGCTTTATCATTTTATTTTCTGTTTTCTTAATGATGTACAGTAAAATAGCGGAAAGATTTCTGATTTGATTTTTTTTTTGCAAACGTCTAGATAAAAAACTACTTTATATTTAAATGATAGCTTCTTTTTTCCCTTTAAATAGAAAAATTCGCAGAATTTAGAAGTATTCAATGACACAACAATAATTATTCAGTCACTCACTAGCAAAGGAGAAGAAATATCAGAACGTTTTTAGTATTTAGGCATGGACTTTTACCTCTATATCGCAAACAGTTTTAATGGGTCGTGGTGGCCTGGTGGTAAGGTTTCGGCTTCGGAATCTGAGGGTTTCAAGTTCGAGACCCGATTCCACCGAAGAGCCGTCGTGTAAGCGGGGTTGGCGCACGTTAAATCCGTCTGGGTCAAAAGTCCTCCCGTTGTAGTTGTATGGAAGTTTGGAGGGGGGGGGGTGCTCAGCTCAGGTGTCGTCATTGTCATCTGACTGTGGTTCAAAATTACGAAGTCCGTCACAAAATGGTCCTAATGCTGCTTAATAAACGGGACATTGATATAACTAAACTAAACTAAAACAATTTTACATAACTATGGATATGTAAGCTTGAGGAGAACTTGAACATTATTCTATAAGCTATTCCCTATTTATATTTTAGTTTATTTTTACATTTTATTTTCTACAATTTAATTTTTCTTTTTTTCCCCTGCAAGATCTAAAGCCCAAGAACTGTCTATATATCATATATTTCCTCAATATCACAATGTGATTATATATATTATGTATAGTAACTAGAGTCAACTAATTTTTTGGGATGGAATTCGTATGTATGGGCAATATTTTCGACATTTCAGGAATTGTATAATGAAGTCTGTAGTGAAATAATAATAATTTAGACTTATAAATTGATATTTTAACCTATAACAAACTCAGAATGCTTATTATCTTACATGTTAATATGCAATTAAGTGCTTTTATCATAGAATATAAAGATGGAATCATGAATTGTATTGCGTTTTGTTCCCTATTTGACAGACATTGTAAGCTTTGATATAAAATATTTAACGGAAAGATAAGCCTACTTTAGTAAACTGGGTACTTATAGAGTAAAATTCAACATGTTATAATCTGTCGGCTGTTTAAAATATATATATATAATTTCCATTTAAGTTGCTCAATATATGGGATTTTTATTTCGTGTTCGGGGATGCTTTCCCTCGAATTAAAGTATTTTCTTGTCATGTTGTGTGTCTATTTAAGGTTTTGGTTGGGGATGACAAACTTTTAATAGAAGGGTTTAATGTTAAGTTATTTTTTGATGTTATATTTCTAGACCAATATTTTGTACAATGTTTGGACATACTACTTAATAAGTTTGAGCAATATTATTTCACTAGGTATCTTGTTGCCACCATATAAGATTTGCAAATCAGCTGTGTTACTTCCCTATAGCAATATGCATTGCTGTATATGCTTTACATCTGGGGAAGACTGAAATGACGGTTTGTAACACTACATTTTACCATCTTAAGGCTCCAGTTTCCAAACAAACGATCGAAGAAAAAAAAAGCAAAATCTCCTTATTTTGGTTCTTGAAAACTTGCTTTAAGTTTGCCGGGGTTTTTTTAGAACTGCTTTATCAGGAGTTAATTATAAACAAGACTAATTTAATATTTTTTTTAAAGAAATTTAAAAATATAATCTTAAAAAAATACATAATAATACTTTACCTGATAAAACAAAAGTATTATATACTATTAGTTCGCAATTCATTATTGCAAATTAGCAGTTTTTATAAGGCTAGTCTAAAAAGGAAAAAAATACGATTTAATGCTTTGAATTGTTATTATTTCTAGATTTAGCTGTTTAAGTTACTGTCCGATAACTCACTTGACACTCACAAAGTTGAAGCACTTGTTGAGTATTCTTTGACAATACAAAGAGATGCAACGGATTGCCAGAAATTAGCACGGTTTTTATAGTTTCATCTGTATTGAATTAAATGAATGGGTTGAATGAGTTCCTTTATTTCAACAGTTTTCACATAAAAACAGACCTTAACTAGTTAAAGGCACACGCAGCTGTGTTCAAGATATAGAGAAGACCTGTCATTCTTATGAAATAGAAATGTAAATAATGTAACAATTTTAAGCATTTGAATTTAAATGCTTTGTTCTGTGTACGCATGTGTAGAATTGGAATGTATCGTAGTACAGGGGATTTTGTAAAAAAGTTTGAGAATTCTTCAAATAACACACAAACTTGTAATTTTTTTTTAAATTTTGATTCCCATCTTTATCGAAAACTGAATAATTAATTTCAATATGTCAATATATTTTAGAGAGTAGTAGCATTGAGAAAATGAGAAAGTTAGCCAGTTAATTTACTTTTTTCAGATTTTTGTTTTCATATGGTTTTAGAAATGTTCAGATTTATCTCAACAGGTATTTTTTTTTCATTTGATTACACTATTAAACATGACGCAGGTTATATTAATGGTACTTTGGCATTTTGAATAGTGTAGAATCAGCGATGGTAGATTCAATGCATAAGAGGTCCATATGCAAGTTTTGTTTATCGATGAAATCGGAATCTCGAATCCAAAATTTTCTTGTCCAGAAGTCGAGACCATATCACCAAGCTACTGCGGTATCCTGCTTAGTAATTGGAAGATTACAGAGTTTATCAATAGCATTTATTTCCTCTTTGAATTTGACGTCAACAGTTAGAATGAACAAAAAGGTGCTCAAGCATTGTTAAATTGCTGCGGGGTTTTCAATGATGCTTGCATCGTCTCTTAATTGTAAAGTCACGTTTTTAAGTGTATAATTCTAGAATACGAAATAAAGGAAATTGCCAAGGGTGGAGTTATTGAGCGGCTTCGATTTGTTCGGAAAAAGCAACTAAGTCAAAGGCAAAGCAGATGACTTTTTTAGACACACTGTATTTCCTGAAAGAACATTTCTTTTTATAAAATTAAGGAAATAACTAGAGAGAGATTCGCAAGTGGTTGCCACTAAATAAGTAAACAATCTATAAAACTTTTGAAACAACAGGAAATGACGCCATATTTATCCTCTGAATTTCCTTCGATAATTTAATGGTGTGAAAAAGTGGTAACAAAGGAAAAAATATTTTAAATATATATTGTTACGAATCCGTAATGCTGCTTCCCAGCATAGTTGGTTCCATCATTGGAAAGAATGTTTTACAGTCATCTCTATGGCACAGAGTCTGGGCGTCGTGTCGGGGGTCCCAGAGCTTGGCGACAAACTTGGCGACCATTTGGCGACTTGGCGACCAATTTGGCAACTTTGGCACCAAAATAGATTATACCCGAAACTTCGAGAATTTTCCCGATCCGTCCAGTAGGAACCGAGATACGCCTCGAACGTTCCTGATTGGTTGAGAGACTTCTAACCCCGCCTCCTGAGACCTATAAAAGGGGCTGAAGCTGCCAGAGAAGTCAAGTCAGTAATCCGAGTCAGAGTCGGAGAAGTAGAAGACGGAGTAGTCGGAAGCAACTGAGTCAAGCTAGTACTGAACTGAGCTGTGCGCTACTGTCTGCAGTAAATTCTGGTTGTATGCTGCTGTGTGTGCTGTTGTATGTTACACGTCTCGGGTGAAGATAATCGTCTTCTGTGCTGTATGTAGCTGTCGCTTTTGTACTGTCCTGTGTATCTTCGTGTAAATAAACGTCGTTGTTTTTATTCTACTTCTGCCTGCTGATTAGGCGTTCTTTACATCATATCACTTCCACTATCCAAACGAACCCCGGCGGAAATTTCGTAACAATATTAATATGTCTCACATCTAAAACTTCAAATTCTTCAAACAAATGTTTTTTGATGACTGTGGTCCTTTTCCTCCTTCGCATCGAACAGCTAATGTGTTAGACATCATTAACAGTATATTTGGAAACCGAGTTGTCGCTTATCAATATCCAAACCGTTTTACTGGTGCATTGCTTTGACCAACTTATTCATCAGATATGAGTTTATGTGATTTCTATCGTTGGGGTCATATGAAAGATTTGATTTACAAGAAGAAGCCGACAGACCTTATTAGCCTTTAAAGGTCCATAACTGACTCATTTGCAGGCATTTATTGAGGAACTCTTCAAGTTGTAACTGACAACTTTGTGACTAGGTTGGACCACTGTATTACCACTGAAAGTTCTCGCTTTGAACACATCATCCATTAAATTCTTTTTCAACCTTCTTTTCAATGACAAATACCTTTAATGCTAACTGCAACGATTCAAAAGTATTTCAGTTAAAAGTTGTAGGTTTATGGAAAGACATCCTGTATAAAAATATTGATATTATTGAAATATTAAAAATTGATTTTGTAGATGATTTTAAAGTTACCCAGCAATTCAAAAAACCATCTATTAATCAATCATAATCATCAAGATTATCAAATGAAAATCAATGAAAAATAAATGCAACAAAAAAAAAAATTAAAAAAAAATCATCAAAGAGTTATTTAAAAGTAATCAGAGAAAAAATACTATAACATCGAAATTGACACATTTGAAGTTATATATTTTTTTCAATATTTAAATAGTTTGCAAGCTGCTTCCTTTAAATAATGCGATTCAAAATTATCGCCACCGACACGAAAATTATAAAATTCAATATCCATAATTATAAAACGTAATTAGTAAAATTCCTTTTTTTGAATGCTTTTTAATTATTTATAAAGTTGCAAAATAATAAAATTTGGAGTTTACAATTATTTTTAAATGTGGCCGATTTCTGCGGGCATGTCAAATGTGAAACGTTTCTGATTTTTGAGACCTGCCTTCCGCTCGTTGTTTAAGGTGTATGTACACACTTGAAACTTCGAAAATCGTTCAAAATACCGAATATTTTTTTATTGCTTAATAATGTTTTCTGATCCATTAACTTTCAAACGATACCAAGATGTTGTCAATATTCGAAATATTTCTCGAGTTATAATTATTTTTCTTTATGTGCTTTCATTAAAAACTCTAGTTACGGTGTTTTTAAAACACATTTTACGAAGAATGATATTTTCCCACTATGTTGCTTCATTCCAACAATCATAACTCAACAAGAAATTAACAAAATACAGTTATTTATATATCAAAATAATCTGTATGAAACAGCGGATGTTTTGTGCCTCAATCAAACTTATATTTATAGAAATAAATTTTTAATAGCTGTTTAAAAGTTAAAATGACAGAAACAATCTCGCTTTTTCTATTCATCGCTGATGAAAAAATTGTTTAAAAAAAACTATACATTTTTATAACTTGTTTGAGGCAGACAACATGAAGACTAGGCATAATTTCCAACTAGAATTGTGTGTCTGTACAAATTAGAATTTAAGATATCATGTTTCAAAAAATAGGCTAATTATCTCATTAAATATTATTTAATTAATTAATAATTAGTGTAATATGGTTTTTTCTCACTGAAATGAGTTTAAACATATTTTAATAACCTACTGAGAAAAGACTGGATTTTTAAATTAAAATTTAAAAAAAAAGTCTTCAAGTGTGTACGTACACCTTAAAGAAACATTCATTTGATACTTCTGAAGCAATAAATATCGAGTTATTATTGAAAATTAGCCTTCTTTGTAGACTAACTGTTTCAGTGGAGATATTGGTTATTTTTAACTTCTGTTGAAACTCCTAGACATATTTTCATGTCCATGATTCATCAACGTGCTATTTTTAAGTATCAAAGGGCCAGAAGCCATATTATTTTATTGGCTTACTATATTCTGTTCATTATATTCCTGCCTCATAGAGATCATGCTGCCAGAGCGCGAATGAAAAAAGAAATGTCTTTTTCATCTATCTTCTAACATTGGTGGTATTTGTTTTCATTCGATGTAAAATTCTACATTTTTTTTTCGTCTTGTAAATTACACATATATTAGATATAATCTTGATAACATATTAGATATAATTATATAACAATGAAAAATGTTTACATTTGAAATCAACATATCAATCTGTTGATGAAAATTAAGTAAACAGATTTTTTAAAAAATCAGAAATCAAGATAAAAAAATTGTAAAATTAATAAATTGGTATCAATAAAATTTTTTTTTTAATTTTTTGAATTTTATAAAAAATTATTTTCTTTAGAAATTATATTTTGAAAAAATGTAATGGCGATTTTTGTGGTTTACCTTTTAGTTAATTAAAACAATAATTAAAATTTTTAAAAATCATTTCGAGGTGCCCATTCCCATTCGAAATAGATATAATTCAAATTTAGTAGCTCGTATCATTCAGTCGGGACTATAGAACTCCAACACACACGCACGCACGCACATGCACGCTAGTACACGAGCGCGCATATGAACATATCTTTATTGTTATTGTTCGTTTAAGAATTCTGAGATTAGCATTTATAGATACCAGCATTTCGCTAAGAAGGGATGCAGAGAAAGAGAGTTAGATACAGTTATTGCGCTTCCTACTTCTGCGAATAATCTGAATTAACCCTATTGCTAAATGTAAACATTTCATTTCAACCGTCACTCTTTACTGTTCATCCTTTCCTTCACGAATGCGGTGGCCTGGTGGTAAGATCTCGGCTTCTGAATGGGAGGGGTTCAGATTCGAGAGCTAATTCCGCCGAAGAACCGAAGTGTAAGTGGATCTGGCGGACGTTAAATCCGTCGGGGCCAATCATCCTCCCGCTGGTGCAGCGTAGAAATTTGGAGAGGAGAATGCCAGCTCAGGTGTCGTCCTCGTTATCTGACAACGATTCAACATTACGAGGTCCTTCCGAAAACAGTCCTAGTGTTGCTCTAAAACGGAGCATTAATATCACTAAACTAACTTTCCTGAAGAAAAAAAATTTCTACCAAATGTGCAAAAGTGAGGCATGTGTAAAAACGCTGAGGGTTTAGATTCCGGGAATGTTAATAGTAGAGAAAGATTTATCCTAAATATTTTCATTCGCTGAGAAATCCAAGAAAGTAAAAGTCTATCTCATCTTTTTTTTATTTTTATCTCGGGCAAATCAGATCTGTGCAAATTTTACAAATTCTAGTAATATATTCATGCTACTATGTTATATATGTAGATAAAAAAATAGCATGGATATATACTAACTTCTTGAAAAATAAATTTGCGAGTTCGTCTCCATCAGCTATTTCTGAGCTGGAAAGGAATTTCTACTACTCAGTTTTTTATATCACTCATTATAGAAGAAATATATGCATTAATAATGTCCGTTCTCATGTCAAAATATTTTCCTTAAATATATGATTTCTATCTCAATTAATTTTCCTTGATAAATAAATATTGCTTCCTTTTACATGTGAGCAAGAGTTATTTTTTAATTCAGCGATT
Source organism: Argiope aurantia (assembly GCA_026543865.1). NCBI lineage: Eukaryota > Metazoa > Arthropoda > Arachnida > Araneae > Araneidae > Argiope > Argiope aurantia. The sequence continues at coordinate 74,927 of JAPMOR010118708.1, read as the reverse complement.
TCCTCTTGCAGTAATATAAACTATTCTATACGAAAAACATTTTCAATCTTTTCTCATATCTTTAATATCGTAATAGACTGTCATTTTAGTAGTATTCACATTTGTCAAAAAGAAAAGCCCGAAGAATTTCCTTTTACAGCACAGGAAGGTACTTAAATTGAAAACAGTACTGATGAGCGAAAAATAGTATATGGGAAAAAACAAATCAAAGTTGAAGATATATCGAACTATCTCACGATGCTTTGAATTACATTACTTCTCAAAACAACCTGCGTCACATACATTTATCCTTAATCTCTGACAGACCAAGCGAAACAATTTCACGGGTTTCTCTTTCGCAATAGCAATGAATATTTCGCGAGCCTTCAAACAGCACTACTCAAACGAGATGCATTATAGAAGCGTTTCGTGTGACATTTCTGCAATTTAATATCAAAATAATGCATTCCTTTCCACTATTGTTATTAAAATCTTTTTCTTCGTTCTTGAATTTATAAAAGAAGCAACGTTTTTTCTTCTAAAAGAAGAAATTGAAATGGAATATCCTTCTTATTCGAATGTGTTTTCTTATGCGCTTCGGTTTGTTTTCACGGCAGAATGAGGGCGCTTTCTTTCCCTGAAGGGACTCATTTAGAGGCAAACGCACCTCGACGATGTTTCCCTAACGATGCGTTTTTCTCGCCCCACCTGTTTGAGGTGTGACAGCCAGCTGACAACGAATTTCGGAAACGAGCTCAGTGCACACACCGAGAAATGATTACATTTCGAAAAAGAAGCAGTAAAAAGGCGGATATTTTTTGAGGAGCATTTTCAAACATTCAAAAGAAATTCTTCTGGGGCGTTGTCATGCATTATTTCGGTTCCTTTGTTCTGTTGTAAAAAAACACAGAGAATATCTCATTTTAAATTCGAAATGAATGCAACAGCATTTATTCTCATAGTGTAAAGAAGGCAGTTTTGCTTATAAGAATAAATAATTGTAAAAACAAAATTACTTCAAAAGATTCATAGTAAAAAGTATTTGTTCAAAATGAATAAATTTAATGATATTTGAATAATATATTATACTAGGCATATTTGATAATATAAATAACTCCTTAAAATTTCGAAATTTCTGAATAAAGTATCGATTTTTATAAAACTCCCTCTAAATTTAAATAAAGAATTTATATTAGGTAAATAATGTAATAATACAGGTTTCTAAAAATTAAATCATTTTTTGATTTGTCTTCAATTCTATTGATGTCGGGATTTTAAGCTAAGATTTTAAGCACGATAACTATTTTAGAACTACTTAATAAATTTAAATCGTATTCAGAAAATGAAAGACGATACTTGAGCCAGCAGCACTCTTATTCCAAATTATATCTAACTTTTTATTTCTTTTTTATCATGCATAGGTTTCGTTCTTTTTTAATACTACTTTAGAAAAAAGAATCTTCGTGAATACATTTGAAAGTTCCCTTTCATTTCTTATTGTTTGTAAATATTTATTTCATTGGTTGATGCAGAGGTTTGGTGAAGACGCTGCCCTGTTATGGTAGTGCCTTCATTATTTGACCGGCATTGAAAATAGCGAGGTAGATCTGGGTTGGTATTCGATTATATTGTATCATAATCAGTTTGATACTTTTAATCGATTATACCTGATTCTTTTACCAATACGTTTTTACTCCCACCCCCTCGCCAAATCCAACAAATCACCTCAAAGTGTGTTCTTAGCGGCAAGGGGGTGTACCTGGGAGGAACGGGCCAAATACGTCGGGCAGTAATCTCCTGGTAGGGTCACTCAAGGCTTGAAAGTCTTGCTCCATTATGCTGAGCTAAGGCCTGCAAGCAAAACAGTAAAGACAGACTTCTATCCTTGGACATTGCACAGGATGCTCCAGTTTTTTGACCAACAGAAGCTACTCTCTTCCTCCTCCTTATGGTTTTGTTGAGAAACAGCGACTAGCTCTTCGCTTACTTATCAAGAACTATATTCAAATGAAAGATCTAAACTCAATTTAATATGGCGTATTCCACCTGCGCATCAATGGTACATGGGAACATCCCCTAGCACTCTGCTGGAGATCAAATGCGACTGTGGCTCACAGACTGTTCTGGCTAGATTAAAAAGTGGCCACCTTGTCTTTCTTTTGAAAGTGGTAGAAAAATCTATCCCACTTGTAAAAAATACTGTGACAATCCAGCTTCACTAGATCACATTCTGTGTTGCATCGACTTTCTAAGGGAGACTTAACATCCATCCCCTTATTAGTATAGATCTTTTGGTGGTCAACAATCTACTGGAGATGTTCTAACGTATGTTAGATCTTTTGAGGATAAGCAACAACAACAATAACAACGTTTTTAACGGATACAAAGAATAGTGAATACTTTTCTCTTCAGAACGAAACCAGGTTCTCTGTATGTAAAGGTTCTCGCGTATATGCTGTCTGGTGAATCGCGTATATGATGTTATCTGGATATCGCGTTTATGCTGTCTGATACTAATACGATTCCGAATTATATTTTACTTCTTCGGAAGAAGTATTGATGGCAGTGTGCCAATGAACTTCGTTTTGACAGTGATTGACGGGTGGATGAGAAGAGGAAAGGTAAGGCTTTGCTGATACAGCTAATGGTGAAGAAGGCAAGGTCTTTTGAATTGCATCTACACCATTTAACGGTGTAAAAAGCAGCTATGGTCGGTGACAAAATATACATATTTTGAAAAAAAAATACAGATGTCACCATAGCAGAAAAGTGAACAAGGATATATTGACTTTATAACAAATTTATATTATACCATCATATTACCTACAAATTGAATTGAGATTATCTGATCTGTACTTGTTGAGTTCAAATATATATACCGACTTCTTAATAATCTGTACTATTTTTTTTTTTGCCTGATAATTTTTGCGGACCTGATACAAAATATCAGATTGATAAAACCTCTAACCCTATTGTGAGGTTTATCCCCAAACAGCCTTGATGTTGCTTCCAAACGGGACGTTAATAGAAACTAAACTATAATTTTTTTTTATTTCTACTGAATAGATAATTTTTAACTGTTCATATTAATCATTGTTAATTAATAGAGTTGCACTTTATTGCTATATACATTTCCCAGAATTGAAAACTTTTTTATCCGAAAGTTGTTTAACCCAGAGTGTGGTATTTTTGTATACTTGGCATCTGTATAAAAATTCTCGAAATTAGTTACGAAGAATGTCTCTAATTTTCTAAGCGCTGAATTTTTGCTAAATTTGATTTTGGATCTAGAAAATGATTTAATTCTGTAGATAAAACAATTAATTGATTCTCAAATACTTTATTTTCATATCAAGAAGAATCCTTTTACTACATTGGAAACTGAATTAAATTATATGTATCTGAAAAAAATTTGTTAAGAATTCAGCAGTTAGAAATGCCATGATAAAAATATCGGAGCGATTTCCAAGTAATTGCGGATATTGAGAACTATTTCATTCAAATTTACTCATATAGAATTTAGTTTTTCATTCATATTTTTTTCCAAAGTGGGAAATATGCGAAATTTATTTTTGTTCATCTATTTTATCCCCGACACTCACTTTTACCTTGTTTTTTTTAAATACAAAACATTTTTAAACATCTTGGTATTCTTTTATATACAGGGTATCTTTGAATTCGTGAGGTCCGTGGTGAACTTGGTGGTAAAGCTTCGGAATCGGAGAGTTTTCGGTTCGAGACCCGATACCATTGAAGAACCGTCGTGGTGTACGTTAAATCTGTCGGAGCTAAATGTTCCAACGCTGGTGTGATGTGGAAATTTGGAGAGGGGGAGGGGGATGCCAGTTCAGGTGTTGTCCTTATGATCTGGCAGCTGTTCAAAATGATGAAGTCCGCTCCAAAGCCCTAGTGTTGCTTTAAAACGGGACGTTATCTAAACCAATAAAATTTAAATTCATTTATCAAACTTTAGTTTAGGTAAAATGCATATAATGAAGGGTTTTTTTGTAAAGCAAAAGGTGTCGGAGATGAAAAGTATAAGAGGAATTGGGAATTTAGGAGGAATTCAAATATTTGGAACGGAAGATAATGATTAGTTAATTTTATCATAAGAATACTTTCAAAATAATTTTTTACATTGTGAAAAACATATTGGTAAGAAAGGGACTTTTAAATGGAAAGGGAGTTTTATTGCAGAATTATTATAATGTGATTATTATCACTGGGATATTATTTAAACCCTTTCGTACATCTTAATTTTTTTTAAATTCTGGAACATTTAAAAATTTTTTTCTGTATATACAGGCATTTAAGACACAATTTTTTTCTGTAAAAAAAAAAAAAAGATATGCATTCTAGAATTAGGGGAAGCAGCCGAGCTGCAATAAATCACACAACTGTGACTTAAATAAATCAACTTCAATAAATCGCACAAAGTAATTATTTAAGATTTATTAGAAATCAATATTGAAGTCATTCCATAGAAACTATTACAAGCAACAAAAGCAAAAACGTTTTCATTTGATTAAACGTTGCTTTATTGTTTATTTCATAGCATAAAAGATGAAACGATTTCTGTTAAAGAAATTTGGAAGAAAATAAGAAATTTAGTCACGAAAGAAAGCAAATTTCCGATTCCGCACGTGAATATTCTTCATTTGTTATTTCAAGACATGCAAATGTGGATGTTTATGTGGGTATAAAAGAATGATTTATTGGTTTCGAAATAGTAAGATATTTGCAGGAAAATATTTATCAGCGAAAATTGAAAACATTTTAGAGAAGGAGAAATTGGATTTGGTGAGATATTGAAGGGAGCCATAAACGAAGGAACTAATATGAGAGATTTATTTTAAGGTCTGAAACATTTATCATGCCAAAGAATTTCAAAGCAGAGTATTTGCTTTGCGAAAATCATTATTTAATTTTGGTTTTTACAGATATTTCAAAATTATCTTCTTAATAAATTTATATTTTGGAATTTTACAAAGTATAAATAATTTTTTTTCAAATCTATGATTAGTAAATTAATATAATAATTTTGTGAAATTTCATTTTCCGTATTGAGTTAAAAATGACGTGGTTTTTGCCAATAATTATTAATTAAAATTCTAATCAAAATTCAACAAGAAAAATGATACCGAAATACATATCTTCCCTCTTTCTGAAGTAATTTTGAACCAAAATTGTAAATAGAAGCGTTTGCCTAATTAAACTCCAAGAGAGCGTAACTCTTCTATTATAAGTTGAATTTTCAGGAAAACTTATTATCTAAATTGCGAAGAAAATATGCTATTCTCTCAGCATTTTAACGAGGTTTTGAAATAATGTAAGAGCTCATTCAAATGTATTTGAAAATCAAATGCAATATGAATGATGTAGAATTTACTTGCAGAATGAATTTATAAATTTTGGAAACATCACAAAAATATATTCTTAAAATTATTTTATTTTTTCCTCATATATATAACAATATCTCTTAAATTAACCTAAATCCTATTTAATTTCTTATTTTAATCTTATATTATTCCATGTTATTTTATTCTAAAGTCTTCTAATATTTCCTGATCCAAATCTCAGTTTTTATTTATTTATTTATTTCTAATACGCGTTCTAAAAAGTAGAAAATCATTGAAATTCTCATGCTTCGAGCCAAGGGTTGAAAATCATTAACACCTACTAGATATTTTCTAGAGATACCTAAAATCTCCTTTCCTGAATCGACACTGTCAAAGAAATTCCTAAAAGAACCTTAATAAAAGCACTAAGGGAAAAATTTCTTGGACTTTCGTTCTTGTATATTGGACCGTCCAAGAATGTTTGTACTCGGGACCATTTTTGGTCCCACGTACAAACCATGCACTTCCATGGAAAAGTAAATTGAAGTTAATTTTAAATTTGTGTTTTTTTCGCCTACTTAATGAGAAATCATCGGCATAAAATTTGTCTGGTGGAAAGAAAAATTGTGCTAAAGATCAGACGCTATATCACTTTCAATAACTGAAATATTCTATTGGGTCGTTCGGAAAATAATTTCGTTTTTTCCCGACAGAGGATTTAATTGTATTTTTTTGCACCCAACTTCACATTTAAGCCGTATAATTTTTATATGCTTTGAGAGCTCATATAGCAAGGCTTATGTGTGAAAGATTACAATGAATTCTACGCAGTAGTTTTTGGTTGGTGCTCTTTTAGATATGGAGAGCGATAAGCAGCATTTTCGACATATCTTACTGTTTTACTACAGAAAGGGTAAAAATGCTGTTCAAGCCAGAAAGAAATGGACCGATGTGTATGGAGAAGGTGTGTTGACAGTACGCCAGTGCCAGAACTGGTTCTCTAAATGTTTTAGACGGTAAAACCTTCACCTCAAATGAGGAGGTCAAAAACCACCTCGATCCGTTTTTTGGCAGCAAAGACCAAAAATTTTATGAGCGTGGAATGATGCTACTACCAGAAAGATGGCAAAAGTTGTTGAACCAGAACGGCCAATATATAATTTACTAAAGTATTTGTTTATTATACGAAAACTGTCTTTCATTTCCACAAAAAAAAAAAAAAAAAAAAAAAAAAAAAAACTTTCCGAACAACCCAATAAAAATCAAGTATACGGATTCATTTTATCAATACGATCGAAGTCAATTACAATCCAAATTGACAGTAAGGAGGTGGGTATTAAGCGTATATTTATGCACGGTTAAAAAACCCGGCACTATCCCATGCATTTCAAATGAATTTATATAATTTTTATAAAAAATAATCAATCCTCTGTGCATTTAAACTATATATTTAGGATTATTTTATTTCATATAATTCCACAGAAAATTATAGACGCAGAAATGCGTATTTCGCCACTGTTGAATGATCCAAGCTCTCTTAGCTTTTTATATGTTAAAGACTAATTGCCATCTATTATGGTTCTTATTATCTTTAAAGGGGTTTCGCTTTTAGTATTTCGCATTCGGAATTGTAAAAAAATAAAAAAAGAGTTAACTCCTTTTCGGTTATTAAAAGAACCTCAAAATGCGTTATGATTATGCTATATATTTCCTCGGACTTCGACAGGATGAAGTATTGTCCTATGTCGAAATGGCGTATTTGAAATAAATTTGATATTATATTTTGGATTAAATTTAAATGAAAGGTATATTCCATTCCTTCATTGTTGAATATAGAGATTTTTTCATACTTTTTGAATATATTATTCTAAGTTGGATTAATTTTCTGATTAGCTGTAAAACTGACATATAAACTTGAATAGCAATATTATAATTCGATATCAGACTTAATAAAATTTCTTTAAATATTAAGCCTAAACGTTTTTCGTTCCTTTTTAAAGGAAACTTACATGCTTTTGATCCAAGGAGAAAAAGTAATATGAACGCTTTTATGAAATCTGTTCCAATATTTTAGTTCAATGCAAACGGTCTGGAGAACAGATAACCTTTAGTCACGATATTCCAGAATTGATGACTCTGAAAGTTTCTCGCATTAATAAATTTAGTGCAAGTTTTACGAGAATAAATAATACCTTTGATAACTTTATGTAGAATTAAGCGGTAAATTGTTTGGCGGAACAACGAAAATTAATTATTTTAATGACTTGATGCCCGAATCTCAGTAGCAGCAGTTAAAATTACCATTGCCAAAGATACTGAAAGCAAACGATTCGATCATGGAGTCAAGAAATATAGTAAGATATTTTGTATTATTTTAGGCTGATAAATAATAAATATTTTTATAAATCATAAATATGTATTTATTTCTTAAAACACTTCAAAGCTTTTCTAATTGTACGTGCCTGAATTTTCCGTTTGCATTATATTTGATTAATTCGATTACATATTGTATTTTGAAAAAAATATTCTCTCTCACTCTCTCTTCCCACGCACGCACACACACACACACACACACACACACACACACACACACACAC
>JAPMOR010118708.1:40025-57915 GCA_026543865.1 Argiope aurantia | reverse complement strand
ATAAAAGTGTTTCTAAAATTAGATCTAGAAGACATGTGAGGTTTCCCAAAGTTTTTGTAGCAATTAAAAAATATCCTATTATGATATGATTTTTTTTCACCCTTGCCTGTATAACATTTAGAGAAATTTTGCATTTCTTCTTCTGGAACGATATTAATTTAAAACTCATGTATTAATGTTTCTTATTTTCAGTTAACTATACTAACTTTCTGATATAAACTGCGTTATTTATTTTTGTATATATTTGATGCAGTAATTTCTCATGTGTTATAGTTCCACGAATTTTTAAATGGTAATACTAAAGCGTTCGCCTACTTTCAGCACAAATCAAACTATATTTTCTAAGTATCTATTCGATAGACATTACCAGTCAAATATTTCGAACTAAATTATACTTACACGAAAGAGCCATGATGAAAGTCACGCACATCAAAAAATAGATAAACTTCATCTTTCCTTGAGAAAGTTCTAAAAGAAGGCAAAACAGAAATAATTAATGTCGATATTTAAATTTTAAAAAGCAAATTAGCAGAACTGTGTATATCAATTAACGGTATTCATTTTTTTATGGTTAAAATTAAGCAAGACAGATGATATTTTATGAGGAAATAATTTAAGATTTCATTTTACTATATTGTTTTAATCATGAACAATGTTAAATATATCTTCAAAAATCTAATCGTAAAAAATATATATAATAATACTTTACCTAAGAGCATATAAAAGAATGGAATGCTTTATGTATTAGTTAGCAAGTTAGAAGTATTTATAAGGCTAGTTTAAAAAGGAAAAAAAATAGATTAAATGTGTTGAATCGGTAGTACTTCCTGTCTGAGCTTTTTACGTAGCCACCTGTTTATTGAGCACTTAATAATCATAAAGTAACACTTGTTGAGCGTTCTTTCACAATACAAAAAGATGTGATAAGTTGTCGAGAAGAAACATAATTTTTATGATTTTTTTTTGCAACATAGTAAATGAATGGGATAATTGGGTTAAATGAGTTTCTTCCTTCAACAGTCATCAAATGAAGAGAAACTTTAACAGGTTGAAAGCAAACGCATCTGGATTCCAAATACAAGAAAAAAGTAATGTTCTTACGTAGTAAAAATGCATTATAGGATGCCCTTTGTATTAAGGTGTTTTGTTCTGAAGCAAGTTTAGAATAGGAAGAAATCGAAGTAAAAGGGATATTGTAAAATATTTCAAGAATTTGAGAATTTTTCAAATTACTCGGAAGGTTGTAAAAATGTTAAATATTGATGGATTTATCGAAAATAAACTTATGTGAGTATAATTCAAAAGATGGTAGCAGGGGAGAAAACGAAAAATTTAGTCAATTAATTAAATTTCTTCGGACTTTGTTTTGATATGCTGAAGGAAAAGCACCATATGTTTTTTCCATTTAATTAAATTATAAACCAATTTTAAAGCAAAACAGGTGACTTGATGGTAAGGTTTCGGAACCGGAAGGTTTCAGGTTCGAATTCTGATTCCACTGAAGACCGTCGTGTAAGCGGGTCTGGTGCACGTTAAATTTGTAAGAGACAAACGACCTTCTGCTAGTGTGGCGTGGAAGTTTGGAGAAAGAGTGCCAGATCAAGTGGCGTCCTCGTTATCTGACATCGGTTCAAGATTACTAAGTCCGCCTCAAAATATCCCAAGTGTTGCTTTAAAACCGGATGTTAATGTAACTAAACTAAACTAAACGAAGCAACACAGAGGTTATTTTAATGATAGTTCGACATTTTGAACAGTGATCAAATTCTGAAGCGTTTGCCTGCAGTATATTTTTGAATTCCAAGGATGATAATTTTAGTGTACAACAGGTACAGAAGCAAGTTTTCTCTATTGGTAGAATCGAAATCTCGAACCTAAAATCTTCTTGTCCACAAATTCAGACCATACAACCATAGCCTCCAGCTCAATATTTGGAACATTACAGAACTGCCAATAAGATTTGTTTCATCTTTAAATCTGACGGTATTCAATTATCGTAAAGTTGCTATGGTTTATTCGTTGAAATCGCTTACGACGACTTTTAACTGTAAAGTCCGGCGTTAAAATGCGTATTCATAGAATATGGCATACAAAATAATGATCAAATAAGAAGTTGTGGAGGGACATCTATTTGCTCCAAAAAGGCATCCAAGTCCAACGCCTACAAATCTTAGCATTGAAATGCTAAGTGAATGACTTTACTTGACAGATAGAATTTCTTAAAAGAAATTTTTTAATTATAGAAATAATAAGACAGCCAATAAATAAGCAGGCACTAAATAATGAATATGAAACACAAAGAAATGGCTGAAAAAAATTCAGAGCATGAAGATATCAAAATCTTAACGCTCTAAGTTAATGATATTTAAAACTAATAACGAAGCAAACGAATCTTTAATACATATTAATATTTCGCATATCTAAATCACCAAATTGAAAAACATAAAACTAGAAACTGTTGATGTTTATAGTATTTTTCTTCATATGTGTTTCAAATATTGGATGGATTATATATACTCAAACTGTGTTGTTGAGTCAGCTAAGTTCATAATCTCCTTTAGATATTTCCTTTTCAACGTACTACCTTTTTCGTACAGTACCCAAGCATTTATCGCAGAACAGAAACAACAATAATGCAAAGGTACAAGCAAAAGATATTTTTAACCAAAGAATAGGTAAATAGATTTCAAACAACCTGGAATGCCTCAAGTAATAAAATTGATACCCACAAAAATAACGAGATTTTCTTCAAGCAAAAAAGGCCCTTGCTAAAAGTAATATAATTATAGTAAAAATAAGATGCTCGCGAACTTCAAAAGTATTCTTATTTTTCGGAAAAATGAAATGCTTCAAAGATTTATTCTGCTGATTTTTTTAAAAAAATTTGTTTCTTGTTCAATACGGTGGGAAAACAAAATGTCATATATTTGAACAATTCTGACAGATGGCGTTTATATTTTTAACTTTTGTTCAAAAGAACATTATGCAATGGTAACATACTTACAGTCAAATATTAAAAACGAACCAATTGCAAGTGTACACTTCTATTTAAAAGCCCAGTTTCAAATTTGAAACTTAGGGCATTAAAATGTTGATCATTTTTAATAATGCACAATAATAAATGTCCTCATTTTTTTTGAATATGAGAGCTTTCTATGGGAAAACATTAGTGGATAAAATAGAGGAGAATGTTACTTAAAAATTGTCTTATGCCCATTGTTAAAGTATAATTTATATGTTAATATTGTGGAATTATTATCATATATTTATTATTCTCGTAAAAGGATTTTTATTTTTATCTTGCGAAGAGCAGAACTTTTTAATTATAAATTTTGATTATTAATTTATTATGAAGTCATAAAATTTTGAAAGTTCTGGTAATCTATTCATGCAATACCCAAATGTATACTAAATACCTGAAAAATGAAATGACTGAAAAGCGAATTTAGTAATGAGGCTCCATCAGTCGTTTATGAGCTCAAATAGAATCTCTAAAACTCAATTATCAATAATATATGAGAAAATATTAACATATATTAATGACTTTAAATCTTTAAATGAAAATATTTTCTTTAATCATAGAATTTGTGTTTTACTGAACTCTCTATGACAATTAATGATTGCTGCCTTTTACATCAGAATTAGTTATTTTTAAAAATAAATTTTAAGATACTAATTTCATCCGAATTATTTTCTTGCAGAGACATTAAAATTCCAATATCAAATAAATATCAATCTTTCTTACATATAATTTCGTAGTCATTCATCCTTTTTAGCGCCGATATTTTTCAAAAAGAAAACACTACAAGGTTCCATTTAGAATTGAAAACAACACAGAGATACAATATTCTGAAAACAATACAGAGATATGAAAAATAGTATATGGGAAAAAACAAATCAAAGTTGAAGATATATCGAACTATCTCATGATACTTTGAATTACATTACTTCTCAAAACAACCTGCGTCACATACATTTATCCTTAATCTCTGACAGACCAAGCGAAACAATTTCACGGGTTTCTCTTTCGCAATAGCAATGAATATTTTGCGAGCCTTCAAACACTACTACTCAAACGAGATGCATTATAGAAACGTTTCGTGTGACATTTCTGCACTTTAATATCAAAATAATGCATTCCTTTCCACTATTGTTATTAAAATCTTTTTCTTCGTTCTTGAATTTATAAAACAAGCAACGTTTTTTCTTCTAAAAGAAGAAATTGAAATGGAATATCCTTCTTATTCGAATGTGTTTTCTTATGCGCTTCGGTTTGTTTTCACGGCAGAATGAGGGCGCTTTCTTTCCCTAAAGGGACTCATTTAGAGGCAAACGCGCCTCGACGATGTTTCCCTAACGATGTCTTTTTCTCGCCCCACCTGTTTGCGGTGTGACAGCCAGCTGACAACGAATTTCGGAAACGAGCTCAGTGCACACACCGAGAAATGATTACATTTCGAAAAAGAAGCAGTAAAAAGGCGGATATTTTTTGAGGGACATTTTCAAGTATTGACAAGAAATCCTTCTGGGGCATTGTCACGCATCATTTTGGTTCTTTCGTTCTATTGTTGAAATAAAAACATAGTTATCTTATTTTTGTTACAAATTGAATACAACAACATTTATTCTGATAGTGGGGACGAATACTGTTTTTATCATATAAATAAAGCATTCTATAAGCAGCATTTATGCTAAAAGCTTCATAGTAAAAAAGTGTTTGCTCAAAAAATAATGTAACAATTTTAATGATATTTCTTTGAATAATATGTTATGAGGCATGTTTAGTAAATTAGATAACATTTCCAAAATTTTAAAATGTCTAAATATAGAATCAACTTTTATAAAATAATTCCCAAATTTTTTTTAAAAAAGAAGGTATAATAATTAAACAATGAATGAATTTCTGAAAATTTTACTTTTGTTTTGTTTGATTTTAAACTACATTGACGTCGCGTTCGGAAGCTACACGAAAGCTAGTTTGGAACATTGATTTTAAGCATACTTAAATAACGATGACGAGTGATGTTTCATCTATGCAACGGCCGGAGGTCATTTTTAATTCTTTATTATCAAATATAGTTTTCTGTCTTTTTTGGAACTTCTTTATAAAAAAGAAACTTGTGTGTATGTATCTGATAGTTCCTGTTCATTTACCATTTGTTAAAATTATTTAGCTTTTGTTTAAAATATGATTTTTAATAGTTCATATAATTACTCTTGCATTTATTTACAAATTTTTATTATTATTTTTACATTTATTTCACTTTACGGCTTTGTAGTTTTTTTTCTTTCTAAAATTGAAAAATATTTTTATCGAAAAGTTTCTTTTCCTCGTTTGCGGAATTTTCCTGTGCCTGCCTGGTAGAAAATTTCTCGAATATAGCAACTTTGTAATTTCCCAAATGTTAGAGAATTTTCTCTGAATTCCATGTGAAATCTAGAAAATTTGGTAGTTTTGGTAGTAAAACAACTAACTGAGAGGCAAAAAATTTAGTTACATTTACTTCCAAATGAATCCAACTTTACTGGAAACTGAAAAAAAAATCTTTGTATATCTGAAAAAAAAATGTACTCATCTTACCAGAGAAATTTGGAAATGAAAATAATATGAGAATTTCCGAGAAACTGCTGTTATTGCAAATTTATTCATGCAAAAATAATTAAACATAATTGAACTTTGTGTGTATATACATTATTCCAAACATGAAAAATTACAAATATTTTTTCTTCTCCATAATTTATCTACAACTCTCACTTTTGATCTTCTTTCGAGAATACAAAATATTCTCAAATTTGTTCTTTACTTTATATAACTTTGTAATGAAAACTGCAAGGTCTCTTTCTGCAGTCATATTATGTTCCGCATGTTCGCAAAGAATAATCTAATTTCTTAATATATCTATACATAAATAAAAAAACATTTAAAAAATCAGATTAATTTTTTGTTCCTATTTTTGAGTCACAGCTCTATTCTTCTCTTAATATTTCTGAATAAAAAAAAAATTCATTATTAATCATGGAATATTGATCAAAATTGAAATTTCTAAAATTTTGATAAAATAAGTGGATTTTCAGCAGTCAGTTTTATTTCTCCGAAATAGTTTTATTGCTGCACTTTATCTCTTAACATAGTCATATTATTTTTCAACTTATTAAAAATGAATCCTGTTTTAATTCATGAATTATAAACTAAAAGGCAACAATGATCATTAATTGAGATAATTAACTGTGCAAAAATATCTTAAACATGTCTGCTTTTTCTTATGTAACAGCTAAACTCTCTGACATATATTCATTATGTGAAATAATCTGTTACATTTCTATACTTATAAAGTGCTAGCGTACGTGGCCCAAAAATCGTTCTTATTCTTAAACGTCTGCAGGTAAGTTTAGAAAAATCATTCTCGGAATGTTTCGAACTGCTTCAGTTGCGCTTGCTTCAAAGTTTCGCAAACTGCAAATTGTTATTGCAAATGCTTTAGTGGAGTCTAGCATTCCATTAAGTCACAGAAAATATTTCTAACATTAATAGTTTATTCGAAATTACCTACTAAAAATTTCGTTTCATCAAATCAAAAATATTTCAGGAAATATCTGCGCTAATTATTCATATCTAATATAAAAAATGTTAAAAAATTAGCATGATAATTATGAATCTTCAGACGATGTAACATTAAATGTAGTTTAATGTCAATGCAGAAATACTTCATTGGATAATGTTCCGATTTAATACAGAATTTTTATTTCACCTAAATAAAGAATAATAATTATTTAAATAGAATACGTTTTGAATTTTTTAAATATAAATTCTGAAAACTTTTAAAATATTTTTTAAAAAATACAAATTCAATTTTTTTGTTGTTACATATAAACTCTTCATGCCAAAAATCCTTTATTTTGAAGTTTAAATAAAATCATGTATTAAAGAGTTAATCTGTAGTTTTACAGCTATAATATATTGTTACGAAATTTCTTTACTGGGGTTCGTTTGGATAGTGGAAGTGATATGGTGTGTAGAACGCTCAATCAGCAGACGGTAGTAGAAAATAAGACAACGACGTTTATTTACACAAAGACACACAGGACAGCACAAAAGCGATAACTATATACAGCATAGAGACGACTATCTTCAGCCGAGACGTGTAGCATACACAGCAGCATACAACCAGAATCTACTGCAGACAGTAGCGCACAGCTCAGTTCAGCACGAGCTTGACTCCGTAGATGCTCACCGTCGCTTACGACTCCTCCGCTCCGTCTTCAGACTTCTCCGACTCTCGAACTCCTACTGCCTTCTACCTTCGAACTCGGACTACTGGCTTTTCCGGTCCGTCTTCGGACTATTCCGTCGTCTCTCTTGGCAGCGGCGGCCGCTTCCTTTTATAGGTCTCAGGAGGCGGGGCTAGAAGCCTCTCAACCAATCAGGAACGTTCGAGGCGTATCTCGGTTCCTACTGGACGGATCGGGAAAATTCTCGAAGTTTCGGGTATTATCTATTTTGGAGCCAAAGTCGCCAAATTCGTCGCCAAGTCGCCAAATGGTCGCCAAGCTCTGGGATCTCCGACGCGCTAGTCCCATTCATATGACTGTAAAACTTTCTTTCCAATGATGGAACAAACTATGCTGGGAAGTCGAATTGCAGGTTTGTAACAATATGCAACAATAATAGCCTTTAGAATAATAGTTGATGCTTATTTTTCATCCGGGTCTCTTTTATGAGAATGGGAAGAGATTTCAGCTGAACAGACACAATATATGATGCAGATAATTGCTGTTTCCCCACTTTAAAGTATTTTTTTATTGTAAAACATTGAGAAACATTCTGAAAAATTTTGCTTTGATGTTAACAAAAATATAATGGAGGAAATCTTGGCAGAACACTAGTGTGTTTTTGAGTTTTTATTCTCTACTTCATTCCTCTGTAACTATCATTGAGTAAAAGTTTTCAACTATTGCATCACCAGACATTCCACATTATAACGCTCAGGACGTAAATTATTAAGAGATTTGTGCTTCAGATAAACACACGTTAAGAAAATCCTCTAAAATATCAAGCAGTTTGGCATCTTTTATTGATATTGTTATTGACGAAACAAAATATTTTTCCGGTTTGAGCATTTCGCTCGAACAAACACAGAACAGGATCTTATTGGAATAGTTACGAACTCATCTTTTCTAAAAATGGTACTGCGGAAAAAACTAAGTAAAAGATATAATAACTAATAAAAAAAACCAAACAAATCACCTCATAATAAAAGACCTTATAAAGATTGCTTTTTTTTGAAGTCCTTCTCAACCACAAGCTTAAGCCGAACAGCCTCGGGTAATCTGAAATAATACTTTATCAAACATTTAATGTCCAAGAGAAAAAAAAAATAATCAACGAATAAAAATGGGGGACGTCCGAAGGAAAAAGATAGATATATGAAAGCTAAAGTGGATCTGCTTTTTTTTTTTCGTCTTTACGGTAGATATAAGTTCTGCCTTTTCATATTTTTATCCATCGGCGGTTATTTGAGACCGAGAAATCTCAAATTAAATTGAATAGAATAACATAAGGAAAAGTCAGCGGAACGCTTTTCAAAGAATTTCTGTATTTGCAGAAATGATTTTGAGACAAGAAAAATCAAAAGAAAAGATTGACAGTGCCCAGAAATTTGTCTAAAAATGGTCCTGTTCTTCAGCCATAAGAATTGTGTTTTAGACCTGTGTTTTCAGGTCGATATACTTTTTAATAAAATGGCCGACAGTTAGACCATCGATATTGGAAATAGTATTTTAAAGTTCGTATTTATTGTAATACTAACAACCATTGGTGTCCAGCTAGTGTACCCAGAAAATGGGTAATTTCTACTTTGAATTAAACCTATTTTAAATAACTTAATGGTACCTTCAAGATGATATTTTTAAGCATCAGTATTTCAAAGACATCAAATCCGCGTAATTTTTTTGGTTGTCGTTTCTGATAGCACGTGCCATGGGCAAGCCCCGCTGATTTCGAATTCAGCGATTTTAAGCTGAAAGGAGCGTCTCTTGTTTTTAGTAGCGCCAACTAGGGCCAAGAGTAGGATTTTGCTACTCACGCATCGCATTCGCTTGCACATCCCCTTTTAATAGGGGGGGGGGGGTACATTCACACATCTCACAGATAAAGAACAACCATGCCCGAACCGGGACTTGAACGCAGGACGCCCAGACCACGGGGAAGACGCGCTACCCCTATGCCAGGAGACCGACATAGGGGCAATTTTTTAATAATTTTAATAGCCTGCTATATAAACTTTTTAACGGCTATATTTATGTTCGTAGTGCCTATTTTTCAAAAAGCAACTATGCAGAGAAGAGAAGTATCTTTAAAAATTTTTTTCTGTATGGTTTTTAAAATTTTTATCAATTTATTCTTTTGGACATTGAATTCGGTTTCATTCAATTTTACTTTCTAGTATATGTAATATAGGGAAAGTATAGTAATCGCCAAAAAATTCGAACTCAAGATTTTGATTAATCTCCACGATCTGTACCTCCCTGAATTCGAAAAACACATTTTGGTGAAATTTCAATCAGTTTGTCTGTGACAAAGATAACACAAAAACGCATTCTGCTATACGAATGAAATTTGGTATATTTTCTTTACATCAAGTTTTTATATTTTTAAATTATAAATCAAATTTGGAGCAAAATCATTTCAGAGGAAATCTGTCTGTCAGGTTGTACGAATATAAGTTAACATGATAATTACAAAACGAAGAGAGTTAGATGGATAAAATGAGTCGTTTTTTTAACATCTAAAGTGTATACATCTATCAGATTTTGTGCCAAACCCAATGAGGGGTTAACCGTATGTCGGTCTGTACTTTCAGAAACATATAAATGCGATATCTTTGAAAACGCATTGAGTTAAATATATTAAATTTGGTATGGGAATTTGTGACTACAAGTTACACTTGTAGTCACAATACAAATGTAACTTGTAATTAAAATACAAATTCAATTTTTAGATGTTATTAACCTCATTTCAGGACTTTATCGCCAAATAACTCGCCAAGGATGGCGTGATAGATTCAGTAAAAATGCTAAATTCTCTTCGAAAGCTAATATTTCGTAAATATTGTACACCAGTGCCAAGTGAGACGTTCTCTGACATAACATCTTTATTAGAGAGTATGCAAGAAAGTTTTGGGGACACCATTCCGGCTGGGTTTCAGAAACATTTAAAAATATAGTTCAATAAAAATATATACAAGTTCACGATTAACTAATCAAATCGAAGGCTGAAACCAATCTACATTCGTCTAATATTGTTTGGAAAGTCAACTGTTGTAAAGGCTGCTTATGGCTAAAAGAAACATTTTTTGAGGAGCCACTCAAAGGAAATATTCGTATAAGGAATTTATATATGTATACGTCACGGTAAATACGATTAATCAAGTGATTATGTATAATTACGGGTGATTATTCACAATTATCATTTGACTTATTGGTGAGATTTATGTTATTGGTGATTTTTCACCAGTTTATTACATGTAGAGAATATGGACATACAAAATGCCCATAGTTCAAAGACCCGATTTCGAACTAGCCTACAGACGAAACCAGTTATCTAACATTCTGGAAAGTGTATATAAGACTACACGTAGGGATGAGAATTTGTTTGAAATAACTTATACATGCGGCCACCACTGGACAAAAATGACACATTTAGACATTGTTGATTTGACACATTTGATTATGACCCATTGTTGATTATGACATATTTACACTGTGTACAAATTGGGAGCATTTGTACAATTTGATCTATTTTAAACACTTTCATAATGCAGTTTCTAAAAGGTTTTACAATTACTACCATTCTTACTCAACGGTACTATTCAGCATTTTTTTTAACTTTTTTTTGCTGCAACAAACAATGAAACATAATATGCAGTACAAGATGTCCCACTTGATATCCATCCATTCAAGATACCATGTGAAATCACAAGAGGGTACAATTATCGTCAAAAATGTATGCTTGTGAAATGCTCAGAACGTGGCTTGAAATGCTATTTTGAAGTTCCAGTAAAATTCTTAGATTGTCATGACTTATCAAAAATTTCAAATGTCTGCACAGCTGAAAATCTCATGGATTCATTGAACCTTTTCGAATCTCCTTCAAAGTCCGATATTTTCGAAGAACCGTTACTGCAGAATAACTCTTTCAAGAGAAGATCCGTAAGCTAAGTGCTTTGAGATAATCTGGGTGGCGAAGCCCTAAATTCTAATAATTAGCTAAAACCCTAACCCTGATGAAATTAGATTGCTTCGAAGTAAATTTTTGTATATCTTTGTTGAGTTCCGAAGACAAAATAGTAAAATAACCAGGAAAGTTTTTCGGTTATATAACAATTACTGAGCGAGGTCAAACACATTTACATACTTTCTACAGGTTTTCTGGTTAGAACACATTCTAGTGATGTCATGTGTAAGTTTTTTTTTTGAGCTAAAACAAAATCCCATCCCTTCATGCACATGTCTATGCAGTTTCGCGAAATTTAGAGTACTGGTTTCGCCTGTATGCCAATTTGAAATAGAAAAATCTGTATTTGTATTTTCAACTTCACAATACACTCATATTGCTACCATCATTAACTAAACAGGAATTAATCTTAATCCTTATATGCATGATTATTTGTTTTTAATTAAAAAATCGTTTATTATAGGAAAATAGTCATAAGTTACGTAAAAAATAAATTAAAAAAATCCAAATAGTAATATGGTATATTTTTTTTGAAAAAAAGTTGTATGTAGACTTTTGGCAACACACAGTATTTTTCAAAAATCTAACTAATATCTAATATAATTTTCGAAACAACATCAAACATTGATAGCTTACCTGACAAAAGATGAGAAGTAATTTTTTAACTATTAGATGAACCAATTCTGTATAGGGAATTCCACAATAGACTATCTCTTCCGGTTACACTCTGTATTTCATCACCCACCACATTCAAATGTAAAAAGATGATATGACTTACCCGCCAAAAATACTATCAAGTTTTTTCTTTCACACATAATTTATTGTCTATGGTTATCAACGTGCTTTCGGAAACGGAAACATTTAGGTTGTTGAATAAAATTAAGTGGAACTGGATGTAGACAATTGGCAACAATATATATTTAAGAGCTAATTTTTAAAATATTGTCAGTCTAAGAATTTCGAATAATCTCCATAAATATAAACATAAAATGAATTACAATAAAACCGATCAACATATTAGCACTGCAAAGACATTTTATGAAGCTATTTGAAAATGAGTCATCAAATACTAATTATCGCGGAACCGTATTTGTGGAAAATCGCCAAAGCACCATCAACTAGATTCCACTTCTTTAATGCAGCCATTTAGTTTAACAAAAGGCTTGGTTTCGTTTTTCAAATATAAGCTCCACCACTTTGATGCATCAGCGTGATTAAATGATCGGCTAGTAAGTAGCTGAATTGAATATTAAATTCGAGCTTAAATAGCCTTTGAGACCGAAATTAAATCCGTGCGCATAAGGTTCTGCGGTAAATCACGAGGTTCTCGTCTGTATGAACTTATTCTTCTCAAAGCCATTTAATAACAGTCTAGAAATGGCTTTCGCATCCGGCATTATGGCTCAGCTAATGGGGGACCCGAAATGATGAATAAATCGCAAGCATCGTGTCCCATGATCTCAAACTTCGATTTATAGAGGCATTTGTTGAATTTTCATTTGATAGTTTCGTAAAAACTGAAACGGAATTAATACTACAAAAAAAAAACCCAATAAACCTATGTAATAATTGCTTTAAATTTTTTAAAAAATTAAACCTCAATATATATATTAAACGCTAGTGTACATGAAATAGAAATCATTATTAGTCATTATCGAATGGCAACAATCAAATATAAACACCTCATATTGCTATAAGAACATTTCAGATTGTTTAATAGAACATTTTTACAGTCTTATTCAATGCTTTTCTAATAATGAAGCTTCAAAATATTATTACAAATGCTCTTGATAAGGTTCACAAAAAATTATCCATTCAGGGAGAAAAAATCCGTGAAAAATAATAAAACCCCTACGGTAGTGGTCTCCTCAAAAGTTTCTCTTATATGCTCTTTTAAAGATGTTATCTCAGAAAATGCCTTAGATTGCATTATTATGAAATGCTAACCTTTGGCGAAAATTTAGTAGTTATACTGAATCTATCGTGTCCTCCTTAGAGAGATTTCTAGCGATTAATCCCTGACATGTGGTTAATAGTATCTGAAAATGAAGTTTTTGTTTTAGACGCGTTTTCCCCAACCGTTTGAAAAAAAAAATAACACAAAGTATTTCACTTGTAGTCTCAAAATCCCACGCCAGTTTTTATATATTTAACCCTTTAAAGGGGCCATTTTTTTCTAGTCATATTCTATTAAAATATTTTTAGGCTTAAAATTAGAATAAGAAAAAGGATTCATTTACCTCATTGGATAAATTTAATTTCATTAATTAATTAATTTGGTTAATTAATAATTAAGTAACAAATCAAGACACATCATTTTGTATAAGATAAAGAACTGAAGCATCTAAGTTTTTGTCTTTGTAAAAAAAATAGTCAGAACTTATGCCAACCTACATAATTTCATACAAAGATTGATAAATTTGGTGGGAAGCATACTTACCACGGCCATAGAAGGGGGGGTTTAAATAGTGCCTTTTTGAGTTACCATGTTCCTAAAAATACAGACCGACAGATGATGAACTCCTTCTTGCGTTTTGCTCCTAATTTGATAAATGTCTACACTATAAATGTTAAATCTGTGTGCCGAATTTTGTCATTATATCTATCCTGATGTCGTAGTTATGTATTAACTTGTATTGCCGGACAGATAAAATTCCTCAAAACAGATTTTGCTGAAAATGTGATTAAAAATTTACAAACATTTGTGAATATAGCCTCGATTATTGCCATATGAGAAATCGCAATGACTTATTTATGTAAATTGATGATAGTATCTTCTCTAACTATAAACTCATAAATATCTTTAATTTTAATAAATATCTCATCTTTATTTTAATAAAAAATTTTTATGTAATGTACAGTTTTCAGTAATTACTTTTTGATGTTATGAAATTCAAACTTATCGATCAAAACATTAAATATAATTTTTTTTTACTAATATTAAAAGCAAGATTTAAAAAAAATTATTTGAAATTAATACTGAAGAAGAATTTTCACATTAGTTTTATATTTCGTTGTACATACAATTTCTATTTTGCGAAATCATGAATCTATTAGACTTATTCAAATAGATTATGTTCATCGTTTCAGGCCTCCCACAGTGGGGCATCACGTAATTGAGGATGAGAAGCTTCCGGCATGGTGGTTGGTTCTCGCCCCACTGGGGGGGGGTTCAAAAAAAGATGGGGGTCGGATGCCTATCGTCGATGATGAGACTGACTTCCCAAGGAAAGGGTTGTACCGTGGCCGGTGATGGCACTTAGGGCTCAACCACAGTTCCCGTCAGTGTTGCTCTTGCGGCAGTCCGGTCATTCAGTTTTTTCTGTGTTCCTTCGGGCGGGTCTTAGTAGCCGGTTATTGGTTATGCATTCCATGTTGATATTAAATAACCTAAAAAATCAAACAAGCTGAACAAGCTGATCACCAAAGGAGGCTAGTATAATTAATTTTTCGTACACAAAATATGCAAAAAAAGCAATGTTATTATCAAAAATTGGATTTTGTGATTCGAATTACTTTACATATCACAGATCATAACATTCCATGATCGTAAGGAGTCATGGTGGCCTGGTAGTAAGATCTCGACTTCGGAACAAGAGGGTTTCAGGTTGGAGACCCGATTCCGTCAAAGAACCATCGTGAAAGCTTGTCTGGTGCGCGTTAAATCCGTCGGGGCCAAATATCCTCCCACTGGTGTGAAATGGAAGTTTCGAAAAGGGGGTGTCAGCTCAGGTGTCGACCTCGTCATTTGACCGCATTTGAAAATTACGAGATTCGTACCGAAATAGCCCTTGTGTTGTTTTAAAACGGGACATTAATATAACCAAACCAAACTGAAGTAGGTTTTTCACTTAGACTTATATTTCGTAGTTTATACAATTTTTTATTTCCTAAATCATGAATCTATTTGACTTATTCAAATAGATTCATGTTTTCTATTGTATCAAGTAACAAAGTGAAATTTTTTAAATATGTATATGCATTCTATTTTGATATTTAACAACTTAAAAAAAATCAAGGATCTGGGTGAACAAGCTGCTAGACAAAGGCGGCTAGTATAATTAATTTTTCGTACACAAAGTATACAAAAAAGTATCAAAAGTTTGATTTAGTGATTTGAATTAATTTACAGATATCAGATCATCGCTTTCCATGATCGCAGATCTTTTGGGAAGTGGAGTATTTTGTTGAATTTCCATCTCACATTTCTTTAGAACTAAAATGATCTTTATATTATAAAAGAAACTAAAAGAATAACGCAATGATGCGTTATAATTCTTAAATTAAACCTCATTAGATAAATTCTTTTTTTTTGAATAAAAAATATTTAAAAAATCCACTGATAATGCCGAAAATCAAATTTCTTAATTTTAATTAATCTACTCATCTGAGATCTTCTGAAAAACTATTTTTCTAATTTTCTGTCTATAAAATTACAATCGTATAAAAAAATTACATGAATGAAATTAATTCTGTATATTTATAGTGAAAATTATAGATTTCTTAAAAGTTTTGAGTTAAATCTTTCCACGGAAATTTGTCTGCCTGTCCACCCATCAGTGCACGTGTGAATATGATAATTCAAAAACTCACAGAGCCAAATCTATAAAATTCATCATAATTATTACATTTATGGTTTTTATCCTCAAAACTAAGTATGAGATTACATTTATACTTAGATTATTCAGCCAAAGTGTCTGTGTTTGTTGCCTCATCCGGGCAGGTAACTCATTTGTGGGCTTTGGCGCTCCCTTTCTGATTCATTGCGGGGAAGAGGAAGTAAACAGAATGCGCCAGATTGTGCTAGTATAAGATGAAGTCGAGAGGAGAATATTCTAGCTCAATTAGGTATTATTAGGAATCATTCAAATTAAAATAGTCCTTTCGCTGGTGTGGTGTGGAAGTTTGGAGAGGGCATGCCAGTTCAGGTATCGCTCTCGTCATCTGACCACGGTTCAAAATGACTAGGCTCGTCCCAAAATAGCCCTAGTGTTGATTTAAAACGTTAAGTTAGTATAACTAAATTAAACTTCAAATGAAAATCCTCAAACATTAATTTTAAATTTCCATTAGAATAAGTAAGAGAGTCAATACTGGTATAATGCAGGTAGCTTCTCAAAGAAATGCCGAATTTTAAAAGTACTGTATAATCTATTCACTCCGGTTTTATGTATACTTTTTAGGAACCTAATTAAATTTAAAGTGCTCTTCAGAATTTTATAAAATAAAACCACTGTTGACAACGAATGAAACCATAGAAATTTTTATACAATATTTTTTAGATAACATGATTCAGGTTTGTAAGGATGGAACGATTAAATCGATTTTTCAATAATTTCCTGATGCGCTAGATTTTCGAAATGTTGAATATTTACGTATTATAATAACAGTACACTACGACTGTGATACTATGTATCTAAAAAGATTTGTGTTGTTGGCGAATACATCATATTTTTATTAATTAAACTGCTTTAAAGACCTAAAGATTTCATATCTAATTATACAGTTTTATATAGCGCACGGAATTAAAAAAGAAACAGATAAAGCAAACCAAGACATTTCTTATAATATGTAACCTATGAATAAATTTTATTTCAAAACTTTAAAAGAGATATTTGACGGAATTCTTATTACTTTTTATTTTCTTTATGATTATTTGAATGACGGTGGCTACCTTTCAAGCATTAAAAGTTAAATAAATTTTATATATAAGTGTGCAAACATCATTAGCCACTTCATCATTAAGAAAAGAGCAAGAATTATATCACAACTCTATTAAACAAACTATTCTGTACTATAAATTCATAATAAGGCAATTTAAAATCACAGAAAGTTTGAAGATAATCTATTATCATATATCTCTTAAGGATTGCTCTGAGTTTCATTTTCATTCCACTCCATTTCAGCCAATTATTTCGCTCCCAACCCATAGAAAAGCTTCACGTATTTACCTTCCTTCCCCTTCACTTCAGTTGAACAAAAGCGGACAGCAGGCGATTTGCAATAAATCTCCGGTTGCCACACTCCGACACTCATACCGCACAATAGAAGTGTCAAATGAAATTCGCGTATCAGCATTATGCGTCGTCATTAAGGTGGGTCCTTATTGCGGATCGAGGCGAAATCATAGAAGGCAATTATTCGACCATTCCAATTAATTTCTTGAGTCCTTTTCTCAGGAAATAGAACTGTTTGTTTAGTGGCTTCTGAGCCATCGAATAGATCTCGCTCGAATGAATTCTTATTGCAACGATAAACTCTATTCGAACACCCAAGGGATTTTATTCTAATTATCTGCTTGTCACAAACAGGGTATCGAACTAAGAATTGACAACCCATCTCTGTAACAGAGTGGATACCTTTGAATGAAATGCTCTGATTAATATTGTTATGAAATTTTGAGAGGCCTTTGTATCGCGGCATTTCTAACAGAAACCGTTTTAATTTGAAACAAGCCTATCTATTTAGTTGCTTAAATGTATTTTGATTGGCAACTGTACCGCAGATTGTGACCTGCAGCCAAGTGCGTTAATTCTTTGAAAACCGTCTACATGGTCTTTATGAAATTTCTACATCCTAAAAGAAAAAAAAATATTTTGATATTAAAGAAAGAAAAGTTGAGGTTGATAAATTTATACCAAAAATAGTACGCCCTAG
>JAPMOR010118708.1:25185-39512 GCA_026543865.1 Argiope aurantia | reverse complement strand
TCTAGATATACCTTATACTAAGCTTAGTCGGAAAGATGATAAGAAAAAGTAAACATACATTTTTGGCCTATTCTCTTGAAGCGATTGGGTCAAAAATTTAATTTAGAATTTTGTTGCCAATACAGCCTATCAAATTTTATTTATATTATCCGTCGAGTTTTTGAATATTTTCACATAGACCAGTGTGGTAGCTCAAGACGTGTTACGACGATAATGAAATATTGTGTAAAAAATTATCAATTATATGACAACTGTTGGGTTCGCACTGCATGTTCGAATTTCAGGTTTTTTTTCTCGTTACCTTAAACCGGCTGCTTCAACCCACCCAAAGGCATACGGAAAAGTCTAAATGTCCAGACCACCCAACAGCAACATTATCAGGAACTATGGATGAGTCTTAAGGACCATCACCGTCCACGTTACAACCCTTCCCTTGGGAAGTACGTCCCGTCATCGATGGTAGGAACCGACCCCCACCTATTTTTGTATCCATCAAAGTGGCGAGAATCAACCACCGTGCCGGAAGCTTCTCATCCTCAATTACTAAGTGCCTTCGGGGAGTTTTTTTTTTTTTTTCGTTACAGAAACGAGTGTTGGATTAATCAATTCTGCTGTAAATAAAATGTTAAAATTTCGGTTTATCAGAAGTGTTATATTAATTCTTTGGCAAATGAAAAAGACTTTCTGAAAATTAACATTCTGCTTATATTCATAATTTCAAATGATAAATAAAAATGAACCAATTTCTACCAAATCAGCAACGGCGGTAAATCTTCATGAGATTTAATCAGTAGTTTAAAGTGGATTTATAATGTAGGAGATATAACCGATTCATTCATTGGTGAAAAAGAAAATTCATTCATATGCTACTTCTCCATCTATGTAGCTAGCTCAATATATTTTCAATTATTTGCCTATAAAGTTGGTAATTCTGCAGTAGCCTGATGTTTTGTATTATGTGCAGAAAGGTATCGTACACAAAATTTATATAGACTAAATGTGGGTTTACACTCGTCCTGTTATAAGCAGCAGTAAGCAGCGCATGCGTAGAAAGACCGAAAAATGCCGTTCTGTCCATGACAAGTACTTGTCCCTACGAGACAACAACATGAAGCTGTATTATATATTTTTTTCTTACTGCGCATGCGTTTGTAGAGTTTGGAGGGAGGATGTGAAAAAATTGATCGCTTATCATAGATTAATTCCTACATTTTTTTATCTTTGTTCTTCCTGGTGTGAGGTTGCGTGTTTTTTTTTCTTTCATTTTATTTGCCATTTTTTTCTATATTTTTTTCAAATTTAGATATGTTGACCTTTTTTCTTATTTTACCATGTTTTTTTGTATAAATATCCATCCTTTTAATATAATACGCAGTGAAAAAGAAAATCTGGTGGCGCCAAAATGGCATCTTATAGCCAAACATGAAATGTATGAATCTATCTTATGAAATTGAGGCAAACATAAATCAGTCCCTTTCTGCGCATGCGTTGTCTTACTGGACGTCTTATAACTGGCAGAGTGTAAACCCACCTTATCAGGTTTTGGATGCGATTGGTAATGACTTCGACTTCGTGCATTTTCAATCAGGTGATGTTACATCATTCATATAAAATATTAGGTTTACATAGTTTAGTTTGTCGTTCTTTCTCTGCAAGCTTGCGCAATATTTCTTTTAATTGTATACATTTCATCCTCATTCATTATTGCATATATTAATAAAGAATCATCACTAAGTGGTCTAACAAAGCCCCCTCTTTTCATCTAGCCATCAATCAATATCAAAACCGAGGCTACTAGTACATAGTTATCTATTTCATCAATTACATCGTGAAATTCTAAATTGAAATCATATTCATTGATCATGTATCAGGCTCTGCGAAAGTACGAGAATGGATTACCTGGTTTCATTCCAACGGGAAAAGAATCAGTTTCCGGCTGTATCAGTACAAAAGGGTCAGGTAATCGAGTATGGGTATCAAACTATACCTGATAAAATAAAACTGAGTATCAACCCCTCTTATTTTTCAACATGCACGTAGATGAGCTAATAAATGGAGTCCAAAATTTGAAGGATAAAATATTAAAAATGTCAATGTTAAAGAATTGGCACTTAATTTTTTTCTTCTAATTTATTGCTGTTTCGAGTAATCAGGTTCATGGGCTGTTAGATCCACAAAAATAACTACAAAAATATGTTTTATCAGATTGAAACATTCAGCTATTTCTCTTCAAATATTTCATGAAAAGGAAAGGAAAGTCGCTGTTTTTATAGCTTTGTTTTTCAAAGTCACATTGCTTAATCGATTTCTTTTTGAATCGATTTGTAGTAAGCTGATTGTAGTAAGCTGATACAACAAATTGCTTTGTATAAGAATCAAAAAGCGAAACACTAATATTGGAAAATGCAAACGATTTTTGACTCTAAAGAAACGCATAGATATTTTACTGTAGACTGCACAGATGTTATCAAACCACTGACCATGTCATTCTATTAATTTAAAAGCAAAAATACACAATTTCATTAGGTAAATTTTAAAATGTAAATGGATTGAATTAATATTTGAAAGAACTTTTATGGTCTTTACTAATTATTTCCATTGATTCTTTTTCTTTTTTAAATTATTCAATACAAAATTAAACACAAATCCATAGATTTTCCGATTATATTAAATTTTCTGACTTAATAACTCTGAAAAATTCTAATAACTAATTTTCTAGTTTTAAAAAGGAACTTTTTTTTTTGTTGTTTTGCACAGTATGCTTTGGCAAAAAAAGTGGAAAGCGTGTTTGTTGATCAGAGAAATGCTAATTAAAATTGTATTTTATAAATAAAGTTTCTCGAAATTAAGCATGAGAAAAGGCTTAATGAATTTAAATAATTCGCTGCTTTTGCATAAATGAAATCAATTGAAATGAAAGGTACTAAATTACGGAAAAAAAATAATTGCCATTTTGAACGAAGTCTTTTGAGAAATTCAGAAAGATTAAAATGAGAAAGTTAATTTAATCGCATCTTAAAATTCAGAAAAATGTTGAAAAGAATGATAACGCAGACATATTTTGAAAATTCTAAGAATGCTCAAAGAATATGCGCTTTCAATTCACTTCACGAGGAAAGGGGAGGAAGCATGCATAAAATTCTTAAAGATTAATTATGCTTTTCGAAGTTTAAATGTCAAAAATGCTAATGAATTCTTTTTATTCTGCAGGACATCAAGTAACGATGATAGTTATGCATTTCATTCTATTTCTATTTCCTTTTCAGGGCTCATAGACCGACATAGTAAATAGGAAGAAAGGAAGTAATTGATCAATTATTTTCATTGCTAAAAAAGATATTCATTTATTTTATTATTATTATTTTACGTTTAAAATGAATATTAAATAATTCATAACGGATTCACCAATTTTTAAATCTCATATTGCTAAATTTTTATTAACATTTTTTGACTTTTAACTTTTTAGTAATCAGCTAGATTTTTTCTAGTAAAAAATTCATATAAAATCCAAGTTGTCAATTATATAATTTTAAAGATAAAATTCAGAATTAAGGTTTTGCATATTTTTTCCTTATCTGTCTTTACATTCATGTATATTTGTATTCACTACTTTTGTTATAAAGCCACGATTTGTGGAATGTAGATCATGTTTTCTAATTTAGATGAAAATGTAAAATTCTACTCGGGAATTTAAATATCTAAGATAACATTCTTTGCTTAAAAATTTGATTATTTTAAAATTATTCAGTTTGAAGATATTTATAATATTTTTAAAAACACGAGATCTGTCCAAAAAAAAACCCGAAATTATTGTGCTACAATCTAAAAGCAGGCGCCTACCAACCTTATTGAAATGTTCTGTAAATTAATAATTTCTAGCTTACATTTTTTCCAGAACGTTGCTTTATTTTGTCATTATTTTTAAATGGTTAAATTAACGAGTATACTGCATGTGTGGCGACTGTTCCTTTTAAAAATGAAACAAGAAGTATATGCATGAAAATTTGCATAAATTTGGCGAAAAGTTTTACTGAAATACAGGGTGGTTATAATTAAAGTTCCACTTTTAAATGGTCATAAAAGGAAATCTATTGGACCAAATGTTCTCAAACTTGATAACAGTTTAAAAGAAGTCACAGGAATTTCTTTTCCACCAAAAAAAAAAAAAAATTCAAACGCTCATCACTAGGGGAGAAAGGTGCTGTATACAATATTTTTAAGCAAAATAAGACATGAAGACGTCGGTTTAAAATGTGTTTATTCATTTCTGAAACGTTTTACATAGCATGTTCAATGTGGCGTCCACCATATTTTAAAAGCAAGTTAAATTGCATTACTGCATTCTCAGCAGTAGCTCTTAGCATATCAGGAGGAATGTTACGCACATGTTGGTGTATCGCATTTTTTAGTTCCGCCAAATTGTTTAGATTATCACCATAAACAATGCTTTTGAGATAACACACATTGAACATGCGTCTTTACCCCTGGTGGTGAGTTTTTGAACTTTTTTCTTGGTAGTAAAGAAATTTACATGATCTCCTTTAAATTATTACCAAGTTTGATAGCATTTGGTCCAGCAGTTTTCCTTTAATGATAATATCAAAGTGAAACTTTAATTATAACCACACTCCATTTCGTATTCTTCCAAAACTTCATATTTTTTTGGCGCTAAGAATAGCGCCGAATTTTCAAATCTGACAAACATCCGCCAAGAAAGACCCAAAATCTGTGAGCATTTCAATATCAATTGGCAGTTTTACTTGCAGAGAGAAAGCCTAATTTGATTCATATAAATGATCCTTTAAGTGTCTATGAGATTGAAAAGTATAATAAATAATTTTAGTGACACTCCCTTGAGATACATCTTATTGATACAAAATCCGTATTATGTCTTTCACTTGAAGAATGAAAGATAGATTTCGCACTGATTGTCATGAACTACTGGATTGTTCAAATGCTAGCCACGACTTGTATCGTGTCCTAATCCACTGAAATTCTTCAAATTTGAGTTCGTAGACTTTCCTTTGTATTAAAGCTGAAATCCAGCTTGAAGATTTGAAGCAATATGAAAGAATAAAAAGAAAATATTTCGCGAGAGAGCGGTCGATGTATGAATAATTCTTTATGAAAATGATTGCTATCGATTTCATTTTGCATAAGGAATCAATTACCCTCATTCTTACAGTTGCGAAACTGAATTCATGAAATGGTGATTGATTCCTAATTGTGTGCTGGAAAGTTTTGCTGTTTAAATTGGACCATGAACATAAAAGTTGCCCTGCTAAGTAGATAGTGTCAGAGACTTATAATTTACTCGTTAGATAATTACAATTAACCCACTTTACTCGTATCCATTGTCCTAAAGAAACTGTTATTTTATGAGACAAATACTTTTCAAGTTAGAAAATGAAACTGTTATTCAGACTAAAAGGCAACATATATCTTTCACAGGCAACCATGATGTAGTTTGAATGCTTCATTGGACGCCGTATTGGATCAGCTCTATAGAAGTTATAGTAATTAATTGAAAGTTAGAATAATAAAAAAAGATTTTAGCATTTAATTAAAGGTTTTAGTTTCGATTATTATATAATTTAGTTTAATTAGTTTTAATTAAACTTAGATTAGTTTTAATTTCATATATAGTTTGGGTACAAAATTTGGTTTTTTCTATCAAAGATTTTTTTACTGGTAAAGCGTTATTGAGAGAGTTTTCCGTTTTCTAATGATGAATATAATTAAATAATATAATATAAATCAAGATGTATTTAAAAGCTTATAAATCTTGTTAGGCAATCAAAAATATTATTTAAAGAATAAATAGACAAAAAATTTATAATGAAGAAGTTTCGAATCGCTAAGGTATAATATTAACAATTCTGAGATTACTTGGAATTTTTGTATTTAATGATTTTGCTGAATAATCCAAAGATATTCAATCCAAAATGAAAGCCGATAATTGTCTCCCAGTATCAAATATGTATATAATTAAATAAATTAAATTTCCTCTGATATCTTTTAATTATAAGGAACTGGAAAAGTTACTCCTTTGCGGATGAATTCGGCTTTCTGCTATTTTAGAAATGGAGATTTTGTGAAATGTGGTTTCCACTTACAAAATGATGAACTGTCAGAAAATGAGTATCAGAATATTTCTATTGCTAGACCTATGAATTCCAGTCTATCGAATACTAAGCGTTTGGCAGATTTCTCAAATCTGATTTTCAAGATTACGTAGAGAAAGTTTATACATGTCATAAGATTTATAATTATACATATTAATCCACAAATAAATATATATGAGTGATTGTGTATGTGTGGCGGTTTGGCGCTCTACAGATCAGATCGTTTAACCTACAATTAGTAAATTTGGCACAAGTATGGATTAAAAGTTATGAATGTGCATCTCGAGACGAATTTTGTAGAATTATAGTTAGAATTTTATTTGATTAAAAATTAATCAAAACTCTGATAGCGATAACTTCCGAAAATATCATTATAAAAAATTGTATTGCATGACGCTACAAACATTATTTTATTGATTTAAGATTCGTTTTCATTGTTTCATCAGATATTTAATCAAGTAATTTTTCTTCATTTTTAAATGCTGAGGATGATGTATTCTGTTTAATATTTGTGTTGTTTATAAGACGAATAAAAAGTAAAGTTGTAATACTGCAGAAATTACAAAAGAATGAAACGCAGAACTGCGTTTTTAGCCCCGCTATGATATCATCGGACTGGTCTTCATTAGGAAAATGCGCAATAAAAAGAACATATCAAAGACAATTAAAACAATACAGTTTTAATGTCTGACAATTTGTCGGAATCATGGACATGAATCTACGTTTAAGCGACTTAATTGAAATTAAATGAAGCCAATATCCTGGTGTATCATCTGGTCACGAAAGACGATAAGAAATATAAGAGAATGTGTATGTGTGCGTGCTGGCGCGTAATAAAATAAACCGTTAGGTATAGAGCTATTTATTTGGCACAGATACATCTTGGAGAATAGGAATGTGCGCTATTAGAATTTTAATAATGAAAATTAAGCAAAATTTGATGTTTTCCACTATAATTTCTGACAGTATCATAACATAAAAAATAATTCCATTTACCCTTTTAAATTCCGAAAAAATTCTTTTTGTAACGGTATTAATTTAGTAAAAATGCAAATTTTCCCTAAATTTTGCATTTAAAAAAAACATTTTTTTTGCCTAATTTTGAGCAATGAATTACATCGTTGCTCTGAAGTTGTTGCGTTGAAATTCAAACCGTTTTCATTGTTTCATCAAATATTTAATTA
The DNA here is from genome assembly GCA_026543865.1 of Argiope aurantia. Taxonomy (NCBI): domain Eukaryota; kingdom Metazoa; phylum Arthropoda; class Arachnida; order Araneae; family Araneidae; genus Argiope; species Argiope aurantia. The sequence goes on along the minus strand of JAPMOR010118708.1, from coordinate 32,203 downwards.
CATAATTTTTCCCATTGTTGAAAGCGAAGGAAGAAAGATTGACTTAACATTAGTAGACATGAAAAATAAAGCTGAAGCTGCAGTTACAGAGCACCCAAAGTTAACCATAAATAACTATTCCGACTTATCCGAAGGCGCATGGAAATATTGAATGATCGGAATGTGCGACAACACAGGCCGGAACTATGGTTGAGTTCTAAGGGCCATCACCGGCAACAGTACAACTCATTCTGTAGGATGCACGTTCCGTCATCGGTAGGGAGTAGCTGACACCACAACATTTCTGTACCTATTAGGATTCTGGGAACCAACCATCATATTGGAAGTTTCTCATCCCATAATCTGTGACATCAAAGTTAGATGAACTGGAGAACTTCGTTTTTAAGGACAGTGACGTCAGTGGACTTGGTTTTATAAGAATGATTCCTATACAAAATGAACAGAGTTGTTATTAGCCTAATGCGGCTTTAATTTTATCACAAATTGACGCTTAAAAATATTTTCTTAGGGGAATCGCGAATATTATGTATGAAAGATTTAACTAAAGGTAATCACGTCATCATTTTTGGTCATTCGACTAATCACAAAGGAGGTGATTAACAAATAAGACTTACTGGTTTTTATATCACGCCCTTTTTTTTATTAATATACAATCCTTTGTTTCCTTGAAATACAGGAGTTACTCAGTGGTTTCCTTAGATAGACGAGTTTCTTAGTCTCTTATAATAATCTTAGATTGGCACCGAACCCAAGCACGTATTTTTGATCGAAGTATTCGAGCATGAAAAGATGACTATATTTACAGATTAAAACAATTGCAAGAAAACTTCTAAACGAATGCGTTAGTAGAGGTATTGCCTAAAGTTTAATTTTTGAATAATAATAAACGATATAACTACATCGAACTTAACAAGGCGATTCCTGCGTGACCGGTGTCGCAATAATAACACTGATTCTGTGACCAGTTACAAAATGAACATTTCCAATTTAACCCTATTGTATGCAATGACAAATATGATTCGAGCATCGAGTTACTGAATTTTTAATTTTAAATCAACAATTAAGTGTAAGTATTTTGTAATATAAAATGATGCAAAAAACATAAAAACAATGCATCAATGTCTAAAAAGCCTTTGTATTATTAAAAGAATTAAATTAGCAATAAATGTCACAAATAGGGTGTGACATTTAATTAGGAAATTAAGTAAATCAAGGACAAGGGGCTAAACATCTCCCATGTCAAGTAAATCGGATCATCAGAAAAATGACCAACACCAACAAGTCACTATATTCACTATTATTGCATCTTTTAGGAAAAGGAAAACAAGCTAATTCTTTCTCATCCCCATATTTAAGGTGCCTCCAGAAAGATTTACCCTTAGTTTTTATATAAAAGTTTGAGATCCGACTCCATAGAAGAACTGTTGTGTAAGCTGGCCTGGTAAATATTAAATCCGTCAGCACCACCATCCACTGGTGTTGTGAGGAAGTTAGGAGAATTGTCAGCTCAGGCATCGCCCTCGTCTTCTGATCGCGGTTCGAAATTGCGAAGACCATCCCAAAATAGCCCTGGTGTTGCTTTAAAACGGGACGTTAATATGACTGAACTGAATTTTTATATTAAAAAAGTATCCTTCGGATGGCCGATGAATATTAGACAATTAGACTAGTGATTATTAGACAATTTTAAAAGAAAAAAAGTTAGAAAAGAAATTTTTTTGTTATTTTTTAAAAATAATTTTTTGTCGTCACATTCTATTCAATAAAGTTAAATTTTAAAAGTGGATATTCTTTAAGTGCATCGAGATGCATTAACGGATATTAATTAAGAAGTTTTTATTAAAATCATTACAAATTTGATATTTAGATATTAAAAAACTTGAAAAAAAATCTATAAAGAAACTATTTTATAAAGGGAACAAATTCGATATATTTATTGTCATTTTTATTGTATTTTCTCGAACTATCGACCAGCATTTTCTGAGCAGACGTACAATTCCTTTTTTTGGCGTCTAGCAAGCACCAATTTCCAAAATTCTTTTGCAATTCTGTATTTTCGAACTCAGAAAAGTATAACGATACAGATAATGATAGTCATATATAGAATGATGATTTTAACTTGTAGGTAAAATAAATTTGGAGTGTGAAATTTCTATCCAACATTTCCTTATCTGAACCACCTCACAGATCGGTCCATCATTAGCTAATGAGTTGAGCTTTCCAAACGCATCGTTATCAGGTCCCCAGACAGTTGTAAATGCGGATAGTGACGATTATTTGGGAAAGACCTGCACGTAGAGTATTTATAATGACCGTGGCACAACTGCTGATTTCTAAACTGTTAGATTGGTACATGCCTTTTGCTGGAAAAATACTATGCATGACATAAGTCATTACATTTTGCATTCATCGAGTGAGTAAGTATACGAAATAATTAAGAATTTTAATAATATTACGAAATTTAAATTTTTATGCAGTTTCCCAACCAATATCAGTCAAGTATTTAGACTAGAATATTTAATTAAATATTCTTTGCGCTTTAACATTTCAAAAAAAAAATTATAATTCTGATTCTTAATAGTTATGAAGCTATAAATAGACGTTTTAAAGCAATTTTAGGAAAGTTCAATGGTTGCCTTAAGAAGAGTTTGCCAACGAATGTATGATACCTCTAAGCAACTGATTATTTTCCTAAAATAATAAAATTTAAAGTTTCATAACTCACCAAGTGTTGTTTATGAAGGAATGGACTTTGTTGTTATTGTTTATAGTGCGAACTTTCCAAAACCATTTTATAATATTCGGCCAATAGGACTGAAAAATTGTAGAAAAATTAAAATCCCTTAATGTTTTCATATTTACATGTAAGTACTTAAACGATATAAAATAGAATAGAGTATGTGCCTAACTCTAAAGTTTCGAAAATTAACTATTGGAATGAACATCTTGTATGATGCTTATCTCTAACGATATAAAGAACGATAACTAGGCCAATATGAGATTGCACATATGATGTAATAATAATCTATTCTTGGTCAATCCGGAGAATTATATGATCGCATAGAATTGTTCACACTTAACACTCTCGCGTACGTCTAGGTGCAGAATCTAGAGAAAGTATTGGTGCAGAATCTAGAGAAAGAGATTTATCATTTTCAGAAATCCCAGACGAATCGGATTAAAACCGGATACCGCTTCTAATCCTTGCTTCTCCATCTCGGGATTAATGACAATCCCGCTTTTTCCCGTAATCCTGATTTCCTTCGCGTACAGGAGTGCTATCGAACTTCCTGATTCCACCTGCTTCCGACAGATGGCGCGTTCACCCCCAAACACTGAGAGCCGTCTCTTGAAAATCGATGCCTCGGTTCTCTGAGTCAGGGAAGGAAGGCCAATGTACCGGTAGGCGACAGTTATAAACGCTTAACTACAACTGCCGACCCTCTCTCTTTCCACCCCCCTTAAAACGACTTCTTTACAAACTCACGGAAAAGTGAGTCTTTCGCGCGTTTACACGCGTTATCCCCTTTTTTGCACGGTGCACCAAACCGCCAAAGGAATCGCCACCGTCGGATGAAACGTCGCCAAGATACTTCTACAAAGGTAAGGAATTTCCATCTAAGAATAGATTAAACGTGTTTTCGGTCATCAAAGGGGGAAGGGAGATATTAAACAGATACAGAACGAAGGGGGTGAAACATCTCGTGACTCGCGTTACATTGTTCCCGACTTATCCCGACCAGCCATCCACTGCGTCTGTTCTTTCGTTCTTCCTCACTCTTGTGAAACCGCGTGGAAATGTTTTGTAATTCATGCACGGGACTAAATATTACGAAACTAATATTTGACAAAAATATAATTATTGGTAGGAAACAAAAGCAGTCTGAATTTTTACAGCCGGTGGAATTTTCTAATTTTTTTTTCTAGAAGAATACCAATTTAGAATTTTACCATCATCATCAAAATTGTCTTTTATAATTTATAGAAGTTTTTAATATTATTGGATTTACAATGAACTGTTTAAAAATTAAAATCTTGAAGTATAGAAGGTTGAAGGACCAAAACTATAAGAGACAATCATGGTAAATTTTAATTCACGATAAAAAAATCTCATATTTAATTGAGCAAAACAACTAAAATTTCTGTATAGCGCGTTTTTAGAACTTTTGCAACTAACACCGACTTTTACGATAGTGTCTGTTTAAAAACTCACATATTTATCAAAGTCGATAAAAAAAAATAAAGACCTTAATGTATATGTTGCGTCTGAAATTCTTTGAGTCATAAATAATTACATTCAACAACATATTCTTTTCAACATTTTCTTGACAATAATATTGTAAAGAAGTGTTTCCCAAAACTCCAAAAAATAAACTTTTGTTTGCTATTGTATAAGCCGAAAGCGGGACACCATTACGAGTACATTACAACATATTTTCTTAAGTTGTAATGTTTTTTAATAAAAATTTTGAATGTTAATACAAAACTTTTCATTATTAAGTAAATTGATATGAGTTTTTGCAAAAAACCTTCAAATATTCTAGCCGTTTAACAGATTTTTATACACTGAAATGAAACATACTCTATGCACGCATTATCAGAGGTTTGAGGGACACCTTAAGGCAAAATTTTCCAATAAAACCTATTTTTCCAATAAAAGATATACTTTCACATCTTCGAACCTTATAAGTTGAAGACCTAAAATTCAGCACCAGTAAAAAATAAAGAATCTTGCTTTATCTTTGGTTAATTTTAAAGTTTTTTTTTCTCGGACTGCTAATTTTAATTTCCAAATTAGCTTATAAAAAGAATATTTTCTGAATCAAATGCTTTATCGCCCTTTTTCTGTGTTATTAATTCTGAAACTATCAAATATCAAGCTATATCAAGCTCGTAAAAAGATCTTATCATCGCAATTTTTAACATAAAACTTTTAAGGCTTAGAAAATTCTTTATTAATATTTATTAAATTACATTATTAAATTATTATTACTAATATAATTACTATACTATATATATTAATATATGGTGTAGTACTATACTATATATATTAATATATGGTGTAGTACTATACTATATATATTAATATAATATGTCTTATACTATATGAATTCTCCTCTCAGATCATATATTGAAAATCAGCTTTGGAATGAAAGAATAATTTTAAAAAAAGAAAATATTTATTCTTTGTTAATCTAATAAAGTTTCAATTTAAGTTTTGAATATCAGAATTAATGCAGAAAATCTATAATTTCTCATACTTCATTTTATCAAAATAATATCAGGACTGAAAGGAAAATAAACTTTATACAAGAGGTAAATTAGTTTAGGCTATATATTTACTTAATTATTGATTTATGAAGATTTCCATTGTCTATTTCAATAAATTCTTTCATAGATTTATATAAAAAAAACACATTCTGCCTCTGATCTAAAAGTGGGAGATTTAAAAAAGAAAGTACAACATTCTTGTAAGCCTCATTTTTTAATTACATCAACATGTAAATAAATATAATTACTTTAAATAATTATTATTCTAATTTTAAAAATGCGCGCATCAAATAATAAATAAAGTTTTAATCCTTGAAACTCTATGTCTTTGGGTCACATATGTACAGATTTTTTATATTTTTAATTAAAATTTAGAATTAAAAATTAAAAGTTAGAATTTGAGATAAAAAAATGCGTGGGATTGATCCATACATCTCTCAAAAGTTCTGTGAACTCATATTTGAAATAATATGAGAATATATCATCCAAAAAGAAGGTATCCACTAATTATATCATACAAAAAATATATAGCTATGTTCTAAAAATCGTTAAGAAAGTTCATATGACTAAACCATGAGAAGGGTCTATTGTTTCTGTGTAAGTTTCTGTGTAGTTGTCCCTTCGAAACTTATTTCCAATTAAAAAGGCTGTTTACCCTTTTTTTTAACAAAACAAATGAGGAATTTCGATTAGGCGGTGGACATAACAAATACTTAATAATAATAAATAATAAGAAAACAAACTAAGCATTTTTCTTAACTCAAAAAAAAAAAATGAACTAGATGGATGGAATTAGGTATATGATCTTTATCCAAATTCCGTCATTTCTATCAAATTTTAATTCCTTAAAATCTATTTAAAGGAAGTCTGTTTGTGTGGTTGTCTGAATATAAGTTAATTTAATAACTACAAAATGAATAGACTAGATGGATAAAATTCAATACTCAGATTTAACATATATATTTCAGACGCTTATCATTTTTTGAACCAAATATAACAAAAGGTTGATCGTCTGTACTCTCAGAAGCATGCGGACGCGATAGCTTGAAAATGCAATCATTTAAATATATCAAATTTGGTAGCAACTGTAGCTTTGTGTCAAATTTTGGTTTCAATTTATTGTGAAAAAACGTGTCTAAAAACACAAATTGATCTTTAATAGAGGGTATGGGAAATCACTTTCGCTTGTTTTAATGACGATATACTTTGTATACGAAAAAGTAAAAAATCTTTTTTTTTTCCATGACTGATTGATTTAAAAAATATTTTTTTTAAAATTAAATGAGTTAAACATTTTTATTTACTTTAAATTAGAATTTATCGAATTTTAATGTAATTTCAATCTAGTAATCTAGCGTTTCAAAATAAGGATAACGAAAAAGAAGAAGACGTAGTAATGTATTTCGTTTATAGCTCTTTTTTATGTTTAGCAAGGACAAAAATTGCCGATGTCTTTTTGCGATTTGTAATGTTAGAGTAGTTAATAATAAAACAATTTCACTGCAAAGGAAAACTGCACCTTGCAATTAAAAATTTCAATATTTTCATTTGAAATTTACTTATAATTATTATTTTTGTAAACCAAAATCCATGAATAAAATAATGGGGATCATAAGATAAGTATAAATGAATTTCCAAAATTAATATTATATTTGCTCTTGAATAGATACGAAACAAATAGTTATTCTTTAATTAAAAAATTTAATAATACTTTAATCAACAGCTGCTTTTCAAGAATGGAAATTAA
>JAPMOR010118708.1:10259-20960 GCA_026543865.1 Argiope aurantia | reverse complement strand
CATAGATCTTCATTAATCAACTCTAAATAAAAGAATGAATTAACCTCGCAAGAATTCCTGGCTAAAATATAAATAAATATCATATAATCTCGCAAGAGTTCCTGGCTCTTAATATAAATAAATATCATATATTTGCTTAATTATGATCATGTGTAATTTTTTTTACGATGTGAAAATATATTTTAGAGTAGATTGACAATATTGTTCAATATCGTAATATAAAAAATTTCTTAATATAGTCCAGTATAGTAAAAATATCATAATATAATTATAAAGTATTTTATGGTACTCAGTCGTTTTTAGAATATTTGGAGCATCTTGCTGTAGCTGACATTTAAGAAAGAATTTCTGTATTTGGCTGTCATAAATTGAATTAGTTTGATGCGACATGAAGATTTCTTGAGACGCCAGATTTAATTCCCTGAAAATATTTGGACATTGTAGCATATTCGTACAGACTATTAAAATTTGTTTAATTTTATGCAATACACATGATCGGAAATTTTAATTTATTTCCAATGTTACTTGAATATGCTACGATGATAATATGTAAAATGTTATAATATTCTAATCAATTTTTTTATTAATTAAATGTTGAAAATTTGTTTTTAAATTAAATACTGAAAAGAAGTATAAGGAAAATATGAAAACTGGAAGAATATTAAAAAGAAGCTTTTATTTCTATTAAAAATTAAGGTGTATAAAATGAGATTAGGAATATTATATTAAATTATCAATTTGGATGAAAAAAAGACAATAGCTTTAAAAGAAAATGTTTTTAAATAATTTATCTTTTCTGAAAATTGTCTATAATAATACATTTGAAATTGTAGGATTGCATTTTTAGAGTAGCGACTTTTTTTTTCTTTTTTTTTTTAGAATTCTACTTTATTTTCGTCAATGTAAAATTCAGTGACATTTTTTTATTTTTATTTTAGAACTCTGTCTTATTTCCTCAATGTAAAATTGTTTGAAAAATAATGCAGATATTCCCAATAGATATTCCCTTCTAATAATGCGTATTGATGTACAACTACAAAAATTTCGTTGAAATTAAAAACATTAAAATTTTTTTCCAAATTTGTACTTTTGTAGAATTTACTCCTGACCAATCTTAATACTCGACATCTCACAGCATAGATCTTTTTAACAGATGTAATTATTTCGAACGTTTTCTCTAAAATTAATAGTTTTTTTTAGAATTTGATGAACACGATGCTACACCCCCACCACCACCACCATCTTATCCATTTCGATGCTGGAATGCAAATGTAGTGGTGTTTTACTAATGACAAACACAGTAATGTACACAAATAAAATGGCTTTTACCTATTTCGGACATTTTAAAGTACAATTCTATTGGTCTGTCAGCACTACTTTTAAATGTTTTAGTGAAAGCGCAAGAAAGTCAGGCATCCAAATTTTAGTTTAATCCAGTGAAAAATAGGTAATAACTTCGTAAGCGGTAGTTACTTTTTATCCGAATTATTTGCGAAACTTACTTTAAAATCAGGAACCTATATCACACAAATAATTCCCACTCAAAGATAAAACTGAATAAAAAAATTAGAAAGAAAATCTGAACAAAATTAAGATGTGAAAAATTAATGATCAGAAACCACGAGAAAAAAAGTATTTAAATGATATAAATTTCAAGAAACGTTAAAAAATATGGCAGCAATAAGGAAAAAAGTTTTGAAAAAGAATTTAAATTGAAATTCAAAAAATGAATTTTGTTTAGAATTACGAATACAGATTTACAAATATTTCAGCAGTTAGAAAAATCTCATAAACATACTGGAAAACATATTTGAATTGATAAAAGTGTAACAGAAATCAGTAGATGATTTAAATTCCTTTTTCGAGTTCCAAACTTTATTTAACGTTTTAGAAATTTTATAAAATTGTAGAAGAAATAATATTATAGATTAAAAAATTTAGTTAAGTAGTGTATTTAACCTTATTGATTTGATATCATTTATATAATATGCTAAACATTTTAATATATATAACAGTAGACTATTATTGTTTTAGTAATTACTGAAGGAATTGCTGAATATTTTAAAATTTTGTTAATGAATTTCAAGTGTTTAAAAACATATTTTATAAGAAATCGAAATTTATATAAAGAAACAGATAATGTAGAATTCTATTTTATGTCCTGCCCGAAAGCTGTCGCTTTAAATATAAACCTAAACCTAGACAGAAGAAATGCTAGTTGACGTTTTTAACCTTTTGCGGTTTATCCTGTAGAGGTTGTTTTTCCTTTAGAATGCTCACCAAAAGAAAAGCTTATGTTCTTGAAGAACAATTTCTAGAATTCTCAAAATATTGAAAGAGTATTGAATTTTAGTTTCTAATTTCATATCAAATAGATTTGATCCTTTTTTTCTGATAGTTTTTCTATTTAAGTAATTTTATTTCAAGGTCTTAGAAACAGAATTTAATTATAAAAGTTTGAAAGAAATTTTTTTTAATGTTAAAAATTGCGTCAATTTTTTTTTAGTATTTTTAATAAATGACATTAATAGTCTTAATGTAATGAAAATACAAATGTTTTATAGATATTAATAGGTAGTTAAAGAGTTAGTATTCTAGTTAAAAAGTCGTTTTCTGAATTAAAAAGTCACTCTGAGTGATTTAAATTAATTTTAAACATGCATACGATAAGATGACTTGTTGTGAATTTATCACATTGGGGTTAATAGAATATTATATTTTGACCATGGAATCTTGACAAATTTCCGAATTATTTTTGGAGTTGGTTGAAAACATGTAATTTTGATTTAGTGCATTAATTTTTATTTGTTGAATATTTTTAAATTTTGGCAGTGAACTGCAAGAAATTTAGAATGTCTTTCACAAGAAAGCCGAAATTAAGATAAGGAAAAAGATAATGTAGAAAATGTGGAATTATTTTACATTTAATGCCTAGATACCATCACTTTAAATATAAACTTAAATCTAGAAAGAAGAACTGCTATTTTTAACTTCTATGTTTATCCTGTAAAGGTTACTTTTCTTTTTGAATACTCGTCAAAAGAAAGTCTACATTCTCGAAGAACAATTACTTAAAGAATACATTGTATGCTGAAAGTATATTCCATTTTAGCACCCAATTTCATATGAAATCGATTCGATTGTTTGTTTGTGACAGTTTTTCTATTTAAATAATTCTGTATCAGAATTAAGAAACATAATTTAAACGTCCCTGTTTGAAAGGAATTTTTTTTAAATGCTAAAAATTACAATGAATAATTTTTATTTTTAAAACATGATAAAAATAGTTTTAATACAATGATAATATAAATATATTAAAAGGGAGCCAAAGGGTCATCTAATTGAACAGTCATCAGAAAGTCATTGCACGGAATTCAAATCAAACTAAAGTATTTATCACAATAGGATTATTCTGCTTTACGTTAGTGTAATATGACGAAAGCCCCATCTAATATGATATCCATCCAAAGATATCTATTTTGCAGCCCTAAATTGGAATATCAATATTATGAAACTAAACCCATAATGAGCCATTTTTTCTACATGAAAACAAGGCGCCTTTAACAATTTTGTTTATAAAATTTATAATTCGTAAAGATAACATACCTTAATGCAAAATAGTAACAACTTACAATTCTTTGTGTATCACAGTATGTGATTTATTAATAAGATATTTTTTCATTTAAAAGAGCAAGAAATATGGACAAGGAGAAAATAATTATTAATTGCAATATCATTATGTTTGTGAAGCATTATACATATACTTAAAATCTTTTACAGTTAAATAAAAATTCCAGAAAAAAAATGAGCAATCTCTTTTCATTAATGGTTTCTATTAATATTGAAGTATGTTTAGTAAAAAATTTATATTCACCAGCTAGAAAATTAAGCGCCTTGAATAAAAATTTATGCATTAGAGAGCAGCTTTCTCGTTTGAGGCAGATCTGTAAATTTCATTCGTTTTTTAATTATTCAATTAAAATAGTATTTATTTGTCCCGTTTTATTAATGCAATAGCAATACTACTTTCCATTAAAAAATATTCAAGAAAGATTTTTGATTTTTGGACACTGACCGAAATAATGTAAGCAAATCTTGTATAAATTATTAGATCAAATTTAAAATTCGTTCCAAATTTTATCCAAAGATTTAAACAGGATGACATGAGCTTTTAATGACAATCGCAATTTTTACTTATATATAGTTAACTCAATCGATTTGATGCATGATATCTTGATTTCAATATTATGTTGGTTTCAAGTAAAGGCTGTATTATCAAAAATTAGGAGCATAATGTAATATTTTTTAAAGATGCGCGACTTTTTTGCCAAAATGTAGGCTACTTTTGAATATCAGGAAAAAAATTTGTCGGGATATTGTGCCTTTAACATTATTCAGATGTCGAGGATGACTACTTGTTTACCATTCTTCTTGACGATTATCCATATCTTTTATTCGTCAATGCATTGTCTAATTGACGACAATACATTTGCGTAATCTATTTATATACTCAAATAAACTTTTCTGAAATTACGTCCAGTCCTGTTGTTTCCACAAATACCATTTCAAAGCATCAGCTGAAAAGCTCTTAAAACTGAAAATTAATGAAATAAAAAGTCAGTTAATATACATAAATAATTTCCATACATTTATTTTGGACATGGTTTTTAGCAACGTCACCATTTTAGAATTATTTAATCTATATCTATACTTATAATAAAGATCAATGTGTGTGTGTGTGTGTGTATGCTGGCGTTCTACAGGCCAGACCATTCAACCTACAGCTACCAAATTTGGCACGTGTATACCTTGTAGGCCGGGAATGTGCACCTGGGTTTTTTTTCGAGTTTTTAATTAGAATTTTATTTATTTAAAAATTAAGCGAAATTTTGGCGTGTTTCTGCTATATAACTTCCGAAAATATTACCGCACAAAAAAGATTTTTACATAAGGTGAAAGATCAAAAATTTATCTGTTAAATGATACTAATCTTTTAACCTTAAAATTAAATTTCTATTTTTAATGAATTTTTAAATAAATATTTTAACTATATTTTTCAACAATTTTTTTCGTACAAAATAAAAATAAAATTTAAGCTGCACGAGCACGTTTCGCATTCATGGGAAAAAATTAGCTTTTTTCAAAGTGTTGCCATCACATTGATTAAAGCCCCAATTAAAAATAAATTAAATCTTTTTGGAAATGAAATCTGCAAAAATATAATTTTCGGCACGTGTCTGTAGGAAATGAAACAAATATGAAATATTATTTTTTTCTAAAAAATAAATTCAAGAAAAATTATTTTATGATCTTTTACACTCTCTATATTATTAATCCAATAAATCAATTTTATTTTAAGGCAAGTTTTGTTTAATATGAACAGGATATCCATTCAAATCAGGGCCACAGAGCTAATTTGTAAACCTTTAGTAAGACACAAATCTGCTAATATGGTCTAAATGGAAAATGATTATATTTTATGTAACTTAATTCAATAAATGCTCTAATAAATAACGAATTTTTAATTTTACATAAAGCTTCTGCTTTGGAAATCACGATTAAGAAAATGTTCTTGAAACACTAATATTTTAAATAAAAAGAGTTAATTTCCAATCAACTAAATCAATCACTTAAACTGACTGATTTATGAAAATTTGAATAACACTATTCAATAAAAAAAGGAAAAATTTAGATTTTCCATCGATCGTTTCAAAGAAAATACGCCAATCAGCGCGCAGATTTCTCAAGATTAATTGACCTAAGATTATGAAAATGTGGAGTTTTTCTAAATTTTTAACATTCAAAACTTCATAAATAAGTCTTAGTTGATCGTGGAAAATAGAAACATTCATTCATTTATTTAAAATTTGGTGTGTCCAGAATATTTCTCTGAATATGATACCTTACTGCATTAAATTTAGATTTCATAATTTTTGAAATATATTTATAGGCCGGAACAAAATATTATTATTGATTTCATTTCAATCCTTTGAAAGCAAAACTAAAAACTGAATTTTATGCTCAATCTGAGAAATCTTTGTTGAATTATTCTTTGAAATATTACATAAATTATGAAAAATATTTTGTAGTTCACATAAGACTTAGATACCGAGCGATTCTGTTTGCATATTCAATATTCAATTGCATATTGTCTCATATTCAATAATAATAATAAATAAATAAATAACAATAAAGATGATAAATAAAATAAAACGCTTGGTTTTATTAAAAAATATCTTTATATTAATTGCAATTTCATCATTTCCACTTTAAATTAAAGTTGAAGTTTTACCGGAAATGACAACAAATTAGCAAAATATATATAGTAAATTGAACGAAACGATCTAAACAACAGTATAAGTTTGGTATAACTGTCAAAATTTAAAGATTAAATATGTTTTGTTTGAGAATCTATTAAGAGACCAGTTACTTAAAATATTTAATTGAAAATTGTAGCGAGCGTTAATATTGGCGAACCGGCTAGTATCATATAAAAAAGGTAGAAGGGATTTCTTTTTCAGTTTCAGTCTTAATGATGTCATACCAATACTTCGTCCTTTCTGCTTCACTGTTTTTATGTTCATAAAGGTAAATATATTATTCTACCCACATAAAATAAGAACATTTAAGAAATTTCTCAAGAATTTTTACTTTATAAATAAAATATGTATGAGGTAATATGAGAAATGACCCATTGGGGACTTGATATTTTATGGATTATAACTGACACGCCCATACAAATTATCATAGCTGACAATTCCGATCTATCCGAAGGCAGACGGCATAGGCTGGAAATATGGTTGAGTTCTAAATAGCATCACCGGCTACGGGACAGCCCTTCCCGCAGGAGGCTCGTTCCCTCTTTGCTGGGGATAGTCACCTGACACCATTTTTGTACCTATCCAGGGAGGGGGGACCAACTCCCATACCAGAAACTTCTCATTCTCATATCTGAGGTGCCTCCCGGGGGAGGTAATCTCCATAAGAATATCCGATATCCCTCAAAGAATATCCGAAGAGGCAATATAATTATGTATAAGTTCTCAATATTTTTTTTTCATTTCAAATCAGCGATAGAGATAAAAATGAATAAAATTATAAGTATTTAGAAAGTATTATATCGATGCATAATTCATTACTTCGGAAAATAATTTTGTAGGGTGCTAATTAAAGCAGGACTAACAAGAGAAGGGTATTCTTTAATATTCTGCGAGTGCTCTTAAACAAGCAAGCATAATTTTTTCATATTGGAGAAAGTTGTAAAAACTAATACAAACAATTTTTAAAATGTATTATTAATATTTTGGTTATAAAGTATTTTAAGTAGTCTCAAGTGTGGCAACTTTTTAAAAGTAAGAACTAGTTTGCCTGCATTGAAAACTCAGAGAGATGGTCGGAACCTCGTAACGGGGAGAAACTGGGAAAAAATATATTAGATTTCCGTTTCGTTCCGATTCTCCATCGTTTGGTGCATGCGTGGAAAACCACATTTTCTTGCTTCGGCCCTTTCGCCGTCCAACTCCCTTTGGCGCGTGACCCACTTTCGAAGGGGTGGCACCAGAGGAGGGTAGAGGAGACGAGTCTTTGGAGTGGAGCCAAAAGCGGCATCGGTCAAAGGCAAGTCTCCCGCTCAGCAACCGAAGTACGCGTTGAAGCTACCGGAAAGTGCCATCTGGCGGAGAGAAAGAGAAATGCATAAAAGAACTCTATGATATTGACGCCAGATGGCGCATTTCGCTGCTGCCAATACCTCAAAAAAAGAATTTTTCCACTTCTGAATATTTTGGTAGTAAATCATGTGGAAAATACTTTCTTAATATCTTCGGATTTGTTTGCTGTCTTCTAAAACTGTTCTTAAGTTTCAAAGTCTTTTGCTACTACTTAAGAGCTGTTAGATTATTTCAGTAGAAATTTGTTTCGAATGGTGATTTGTTATTTACAGCCTTTATATTTATACCAAAATATTCCAAAGTTAACTTTGAATTAAATTTTGTTCCCTACTCTGAATTAAACCGACTATAGCCATTGATTACTTCGAGGCAACTTTCATGACATTTTTGATTCCTCTGAAGGCTCTTAGAATTTAGGAATAATTCTCATAAGATACGACATGCTTTAAATATTCGTTTTTAATTTAAACGAAACTTTTTGAGGCGGGGGTTAGATTCAGTTATATCTTTCATCAAGTATTTAGAGATTTTGAAGTTCGCCATTTTTATAGAAGCGAAAAAGATTTCTAACCTTTAACCAACGGTTTGAAGTTTCTTTTAACTTTTGTTGGAAAGTGCTTTCTTATGCAAAAATTTGGATAGTTAATGAGCATAACAGATGGTCACAAAAATTCTTGTTTATACGGCTTAGTTCTATGGCAACGGGGGTGACTGGCTGTAATTAAAAAAATAATAGAGGCAATGAAATCACCCGAAGATTGTTAGGTAATTCGTAGTTTATATGTATCTTCAAATAAGTTTCAGAATTCATAGAAATGATTAAAGTAAAATAATTTTTATATATAACAATGATATCCAGATGAAACGTGCCAAATTTGTTAAAAGTGTTTCGCTTAGCAGGAAATTAACGGTTGATAAAAACGCTAAAAAACATATCCCTAAATTTCTTTTAATAACAAGTTTCCAATGAGTTTTTTTTTTAAAATCTGCCTTAAAAGTTGATCAAAGCAATAGAAAATTAATAATTTGGCATCCGTTAAATACTGCGATTAACAGAAAGTTAAAAAGTAATAACCAATCAAAACAGAGTAGAAATGAATAGTAATAGTTTTAAGAACTATTGGCAAAATAACAAGTGCTAGTGGATTCAAAGTTGTGCTGTTCTGTCACATATTTATTTTTGACGGACAAACACCAAACAGATACTTAAGGTGGGTTTACACGCAGCCAGCTACAAACAATCCAGTAAGACCACGCATGCGCAGAAATTGTACAATTTGTCTCGTCGAGACAAGAACTTGCTATTGTCCGCTCTCTCAGTGAATGCGCAATCTTCCTTCTGCCCATGCGTGACTTACTGGAATCTTATAATTGGCTGAGTGTAAACCCACTTTCAAGCTATTTTTAATAGCCATAAAGGCCGATGTGGCCGTAAATGTAGATGATTTTAGATATCACAAAAAATTATTGATAGGAATGTATCGTAACTGCAAATTTAGATATAGGCGCCGACAATATATCCACTCAAATAATATGCACAAACAAAAATTATTACGCTGTTGTGTAACATGAGCCTTATCTGCCATTCTCATAGTGAGCATATGTATTATTTAATAGAATTAGGAGGAATTCTCACTGATATTCAATCTAATTAAGCTTATAATAAACAATTAATGTTAGGTGAATTGCATTTCTTAAAATTTCTTAAAATGCCTGAGAGATCGATTAGTTCTTTGGAAATTCCATTTATTTATTCATTATCCAAAAGTAAATGAATTTTAAATCCATTTCAATAATGTGTCTGGAAAATCAAACATAGTCAATAAGCTACTTTAAAATATCTTAATCTTAATTGTGTTGATCGATAAACAAACTTAGAGCTTAGTTGCCTCCTATCTACCAGTCATTATTCTCATGAATATTAATAATATTTAAATAACATAGTTTGTCCATAAATTAATGGAATTTCTACTCGAAAAGTTTTATTGAGAAAACTTCCCATTTGTCGTTCCGGTAACTGTAGCAAACTAATATATAATTAACATTATTCTCATATTATTCGTTATGAGAAGAAATATATCACAAATAATTTTTTCTTTTACTTACACTTTACTTTATTTTTGAGTTTAAGGTTTACTGAAAAATAAAAATCTACTTCTAACAGTTTATCCATTTTTTGCTAAACGTTAAATATCTGATGATTTACTCCGTGACTAATTACGCTTTAAATAGCAATAAAATTAAACATAAATTAAATGGTAACTTTAGCACAAATGAAAAAGTATATATATAAGTAATAAAAGTATATATATAAGTTCTTTAAGTATTAATTGACCGAACCCACTTTCATAACTATTTTTACCTAATAATTATTGCCACGGTGAAAACCTCTTCAGTATTTAAATGATATAGATGAGTTATTTTTATTTCATTATAATAACTTAAATTTATCATAATGCTGATAATTTTATCTCAAAAAGTAATGATATAATAAAAAAATTGAAATCTACTACCTCAAATTGCAAGTTATCATGTGAGAACATTATTTTTTCAGTATGTTCTGAGGCGATCAATCAATCCTATCAAGTGCTATCAATACGACAGAAAAACATCATATTCTCACATGACTCATATTTCGCAATCATCAACATTTAGAAAAAGCGATAGTTTTTGACCATCACAAAATCAATGGAATTCTAATTTTTTTTCTCAAGACCAAATTCTTCTTCGTGAAATGCCAGTTTAAACCGGGTTTAAACAATCACGTGACTATCAGATTATGTATGCGCCGATATTTAGAAAGCAATTGGTTTTTCTCTTTTCATCTCAAAATCGTTTGAGCTCCAAAACTTTATCTTAATTCCAGATTTTTTTTTTTTTTTTGCTCAACAATCCGGTTTAGACTGTTTGGAACGATCTTGTAACTATTGTATTGCGCGAACGCCAGCTTTTAGAAAAGCAATGTTTTTTTTTTTTTTCATTTCAACATCATTTGAGCCCCAAAACTTCTTTTGCCAGCTACAAAAATTGA
>JAPMOR010118708.1:0-10159 GCA_026543865.1 Argiope aurantia | reverse complement strand
TCGATACCTTGGCTTGCTGTTTCACGTTCATTTCCATTTTCTTCTCTGTGCTGCTTCGGGCCATAACTTCTTAGGACCTTGATCTTTATTACCCAGACAGGAGAATCAGGTATATGACGGAAATTAGCTCCAAATTGTAATATTTCATTGGCTATAAGTCGCCAAATGTGACACCCTTTTTTAAAATAATTTACTAATAGCCCTAAAAGCAAGAAAATTGATGTCTTAAATGTGACAAATCGCCAGTTTTCTGCCTGTTCATTTCGTGGCCCCCAAAACCCCAAACCAAAACAACATCATGTTCTCACATGATAATAAAATTTACTTCGATTAAATTTGTTCTCCAAGTGTGATATATTTAGAAATTTTAGGTTGGTAAAATTGGAAATAACTAAGCACCCCTCCTCCGAAATATCCTTTTAAACGAATCAAGAATTAAATGAAAAGCAAATCTTCTTGTACAACTCCGAATTAAATAATAATAAAAAAAATATAAAAGAATGTATAATAGTTTGTTGTCAGTGTTTATTATCAATTAGCGGAACAATTAAATAAGAAAAAAAAACATTTTTCGTTGAATTTGAACAAATATTAAAACATTCATTTCTTGACATCAAAAGGAATCGCTTCTGTTCTATTAAAAATTTATCAAATACAAAAGGCGAAATAATGCCGAAAAAAGTTAATAACTATTTAAAATAAATCAAATGCGAACAATTAGAATTATTTCTTACGCATATGTCTGATGATACGATCATTAAAAACATTTAATTACTGAATGGCAACAACAAACTGCCTGGAGGGAAATTCAGGTATTAACAATTTCCGCCGATTTACGTAATTTGATTCAGATGAGTGGAAAAACGTTGTTTCTTCCACTTGTGCTTTCTCATTTAAATAAATATTTAGTAGAAGTACAACAGATTTTTTTTTATCAACATAGATCAGAACGTTTCCAGCTGAAATATAAGAAACTGAAATATTGTTTCATTAACAAACGATTGAAACAGAGAGGGAATTCTTTTATTTATTCATCGTTTATTAAAAAGAAAGAACTTTTCCTGAAGCCTTTAGCGCTAATCAATTCAGATTTAGAACTGTTTATCTTTGTTCAAATAATAATTTATGTAAGTATTTGTGATTGTTTTCCTTCTTCTTAACTAAATAGCAATTTTGTTCAGAATTAGATACTTCAGAATTGTTTAAAATAAAAAATAGTTCATAGAATATAGAAAAATATCCATCTGAATCTTTTTTATGGTGTATGGAATAGATAATTATGTCAATATGCTTAGCAATTAAAGAATCCTGATTGGCATCAATAGATTAAGTCTTTTTTTTATATATATAATTTACGTTTGCATTTTTTCACGTTCCTGAGAGTTAATATCACGTTCAACAGGAATAACATGCTATAAGAAATCTTCCTATATTTTTAAATCCTCCTATATGAAGTATGAAGAAAGTATTGTAATCTCCAAAAAATTACTAACTCAAAATTTCGTCGAATCTTTGCATTTTAGGCCACCTCAATTCGAAAAACAAATGATTATAATATATTAATCTGCCTGTCTGGCTGTGGCAAAGATAATAAATACCGCTTTGAGCTAAATAGATGAAATTTGGTATATGATCTTACCACTAAATTTGTAAATTGTTATCAACAGTTGAGCAAACTTTATTCGGAGGAAGTCTGTCTGTTCGGCTGTTAGGATGTGAGACAACAACAAAACGAATTGATGGATAAATTCAGCATACAGATTTAACATCTATAGTATAGACATGTATAAACTTTTGAGCGAAACCCAACAAGGAATAGTCTGTGTTTTAGTCTTTGCTTTCAGAAACCTGTAAATGCGATAACTGAAATATGCATTGACTTAAATATTTCAATTTAGTATGCTATTTTGTGACTACAACTGTACGCCTCTGTCAAGTTTCTTGTTTCAATCGGTCGGGAAAATTTGTCTGAAATACAAATATTTGATATTTGGGTTCCATTAATCGCATACCAGGAATTAATCGTCAAGGATCACATGAAAGATTCAGTAAGAATTAATATTGTTACAGACCTGCAATTCGGCTTCCCAGCATAGTTTGTTCCATCATTGGAAAGAAAGTTTTACAGTCATCTGAATGGAACGGAGTCCAGGTGTGCGTCGGAGGTCCCAGAGCTTGGCGACAAACTTGGCGACCATTTGGCGACTTGGCGACGAATTTGGCGACTTTGGCGCCAAAATAGATAATACCCGAAACTTCGAGAATTTTCCCGATCCGTCCAGTAGGAACCGAGATACGCCTGGAACGTTCCTGATCTAGCCCCGCCTCCTGAGACCTATAAAAGGAAGAGGCCGCCGCTGCCAAGGTAGACGACGGAGTAGTCCGGAGACGGAGCGGAAAAGCCAGTAGTCGGAGTGGTCGAAGAAGAGTAAGCGGAATCGACGGAGCGAAGTCAGTAATCCGAGTCAGAGTCGGAGAAGTAGAAGACGGAGTAGTCGGAAGCGACTGAGTCAAGCTAGTGCTGAACTGAGCTGTGCGCTACTGTCTGCAGTAGATTCTGGTTGTATGCTGCTGTGTGTGCTGTTGTATGCTACACGTCTCGGGTGAAGAGATAATCGTCTTCTGTGCTGTATATAGTTGTCGCTTTGTGCTGTCCTGTGTGTCTTCGTGTAAATAAACGTCGTTGTTTTATTTTCTACTACCGTCTGCTGATTGAGCGTTCTCCACACCATATCACTTCCACTATGCAAACGAACCCCGGTAAAGAAAATTTCGCAACAATATTTATGAATTAATATTTTGTAACTATCGTACGCCAATGCCATGCAAAACGTTGTCCGGTATAACACCTTTATTAGAAAGAAGGTGAGAAGGTTTTGGAAAGATCACGCCTACTGGTATTAATTGAGATATACCTTAAATTGTGCAAACACTAACATTTCGAAATGGATTTTTTTGTTTAGTTGAGTGACATGTAGGTAAAGATCCCTCATTGTTTAAATCAACCGTGAGGAAACATTCTAAGATTGTTCAACATCCTTAATTTTTAAATGTATATTTGCATAGGTACACAGATTTATAAAAGGTGAGCATGCCATTCGAGGGATGTAAAATCTGTAGAAATATGGAGGGAATGCTGCTGTGGATAGCAGGTGTGCGTTTTATCCACTCCCCCCCTCAAATAAAAATAAGAAAAGAGAAAGAAAGAACAAAAAGAAATTGCAAAAAACAGTTACATAGTTATGTATTTTACGCCGTTGGTCGCTACACAGTACAATGCTTCTTCTTTAATAAACTGGCAAATTTAGTTTCACATTTTAGCACATATTTAGTATGTTAAGGATTTTTTATTAATAATTTTTATTGAATTAACTTTGAGAGTTTCAGATTAACTATCATCTACTTCATACACAATATTCAGCATGTATAAATATTTATAAATAATAGTTAAAAATGTCTAATAACTAAATGAATAATGAGCCTTAGCAACCTGACCATTTCTTCTTGATAAATATTATCCTAATTATTTTATAATCCACAGAATTTGCATTTTAAAAAATTATTTTTTTAAAACTAGGAAAATAAAGTTTTTAAATTGCCCTGCTTGAGATCCGCTTTCAGCCTAGCGGTACAAGACAGCTGCTTACTTTGTCTAATTTTAAATCCACCGCTGGTAGAAAAAGGTTACAATTGTAAAAACTTTTCTGAAAAAACAAATTTGAATTAACTAACTTTATTCTAAGTAAACAAAAAAGTCACTCGGAATTTTCAAACTGAATTTCAAATAATAATAATAAATAAATAAATAAATAAAATAAAATAATTACCCTAGAGTGTTAGAAGTTAGTTTGTTAAAATTAATTTTAGAATCAGCGACATTGTGAAATTAATGAGATATTTTCTTTTATTTTTATTCATTTATTGGCGAAGACCTAACTGTAGCAGTCAACCTTTGCCTTTGATTTTGAAGTTCTATCGGAAAACGATTTATTTCTTTAAAACTGAATTACCCTTACAGTTTCCCATATAATTTTAAAATTAGGCAATATAACCTACCTGTGTATTTAGGTCTATGTAAAAAAAAAATTGTCAAAAATTATAATTCTTGTAAACATCTTTAAATTCAGAAAGTGAATGGTGTCTTCTTTTATAATCTACGAGTAATATCTGTAAAATTGATTGATAAAAAATCTGTAAAGAAATGAGAAATGTAATCAATTAAATTAACGGCATGTAGTATCAAGCCCTCGGGTCAAATTTCTAGTCATAAAGAATACCTCGTAACTGTATCGAGTTCAAAAGAGTCGCTTCAAAATAAATTACAATACATGAATAATAAGTAGGTAACCATAGAATATAGAGCATTAAATGTCAAATGCAGTAAATAACTAATTAAACAAATTGGTTCTGAACTTTTAAAGTAATTAAAATCGAGCAAGGTTGTATCTTTCAGTTCATTCAAACACTAATAGACTTTAAAATTAATTAGATAAATGGACCTGGTTAGCCACTTTTTAATACTAACTTCCTTCAGAAGATTTGTTATTAGGCTTTGAATAAATTACCACAATTCCCATTAATTCCAAGATATTTTCCTCGAAAAGGAAATGTGGTTTAAAAGTAATTAAAATTAGCATATAATCTAAATTAATAATTTTTTTCAATCCAAAGCTATAGTTTTTCTATTAAATCTTTTTATTAAGTAAAGTATTATCATAATTGGTTTGGGTTCCCTCATATTTTCAATCCAAAAAAAATGTCATTGTTGTTGAATCACGCATTTTTCTAATCCTATTTTCGTGTGATTAACTAAAAACAATTTAAGAGAAATTCAATTCAAATTTGTAATTTATTCTTCTTTACCTTTAGGAAGGGGGGGGGGGATTTAACTAATTTACTGTAGTTACTTTTCAGAGCATTCTCAGAATTCGTTTTCTTTAAAAGATATCGTTAATTTTCATATTCAATCCACTGCGATTGGCAAGGCATTTCATAATTGTTTTATAATTCCTTCCTAATTATAAAATTCCTTCTTTTAGAAGTTGCACTCGATATCTGTTCTTTTGCCTTGAAAACGCAACCAGAAGTGGTAGGTGATTTCGACTATAAACTTATTTCAAATTCACATGAGAACTCATATGTGATGCATTTGTTGTAGGTAATTCTATTTGAATGTATTCTCTAATTGTACTTTCAAGTGAAAAATTAATTCGACGACTATCTCTTTATAAACAACTGTAAAAAATATGATGAATTGCAATGAAAATTTTGAGGTTTATAATGTTTACAAAAAAAAAATAAAAATAAACATATTTTAGCTTTAAATGAGTCTTACAAACCTTTGATGATTTCTGAAAAACTATTATTTAGTTCCTCGTTTTTAACTATTATACTCTTTCTTGGTTTTATAAAGGAACATTATCTTAAATAGTAAATTCTGAAATAAATTTATAAATAAAACTAATTTTTAATGACAATTTTTTTTAACAAAATTGTGAATGAAAAGTGATATGAATATAGAATTTTTTTCATATAACAATGAATTCATATCATTATTTCATATATTAAAATATCGAGTTTTGTAAAGGAGAAATTTCGAGATAGCTATTAACAATGTTAATTAATTCGGTTAATCACCCTGTCGACCTCTCAAGTCATTTTTATCGACAAAAAATTTTGTGAAGATGCGATAATAAATACTTTTAGTGATGTTCTTTTTAAAAATAATACACTACTGCTGTTATTATTAGGGAAATATATTGAATGCAAAAATGAGGTACAAGCCTGTCTGACATTTTTGAATTTTTGGATGATATAGCCTGATAGCAAAAAGGATTAAGAAGAATTAGTCTCTTAAAAAAGAAACCTAAGAACATTAGGTTCAAGCGTATATATTTTTGAAATTGTGTAAAAAATTACATCACGCAGTTGAGATGAAAAGAAACACTGGAGCATTTTTTGCATTGGAATTTCTTATTTATATGCTGTAAATAAAAAAAAGCATGAAAAAAATAAATGATTAACTTTTTATAATTCAACTGAGATATGATATTTTTCATGATAATTGCTAATAAGTATCTATTGCACTCTTTTTATTTTTTACTTTCTGGCATACGAAATATGGAAAATGCATTTTAATCGCCAAAAAATTCGAACTCAATACAATTGACAAATATCTATAAGAGATGTTTTTGAGTTCAACAACATATTTTTGGCATTATGAATGAATATGATAAGTCATATCACTGACTCTCCGACCCCTCCGAAGGCACACGGATAAAATTACTGAATGGCCCGACCGCCGCAACAGCAACACTGGCGGGAACTGTGGTTGAGTCCTAAGGGCCATCCCAGCCACGGTACAACCCTTCCCGAAGGAAGTACGTCCCGTCATCGATGGGAGCCAAATCCCTCACCTTTTTGTTCACCCTCCAGGGTGGAGAGATCCAACCACCATACCGGAAGCATCTCATCCTCATTTCGAGATGCCCCTCCGGGGGTGAATGTCTATGACGAAGATAATTCAGAAACTATTTGGGTTAGGCGGATGAAATTTAGTATGCGGTTTACACCACATTTAGAGATATCTACCGAATTTTGATCAATCTACTTTCAGAGGAAGTCTATTTGTCTGTCTGTTCGAATATAGGTTAATACGATAGCTAGAAAACGAAGAGAGCTAGATAAATAAAATTCGGTACGTGGATTCAATATTTATAGTGTAGGTACCTATCAAATATTGAGTCAAATCCAACAAGGGGTTAAACGTCTTTCAGTCTGTTCTTTGAGTAGCAAGTAAATGCGACAACACTGAAATGCGAAGACTTAAATATGTCAAATTTTACATGTGATTTTGTGACAACAATTGTAGTTCTGGATCATTTAAAAAAAATTGCAATTGGAAAAAACTTGTCTGAAATAAAAATTCGATTTTCGGACATTATATACCGCATGCCTGGAATTAATTGCCAATACTCTCGCCAAAGATCACACGAAAAATTCAGTAAAAGTCAGCAGCTAAATTTGCGCCAAATGTTAATATTTCTCAATTATTATACGCCAATGCTATCCAAGGATTTTCCTTGTTTTATTAGAGAGTATTAGAATATATTTTTGACATATATAAAGACAACGCCAATATCTTTGATAAAATGTTGTTTTTGATTAAAATTTGTTTTTAATAATGACTATTTGAGTATCTTTTCTTGCCTTCGTTTCGAGAATCTTTCAGCGGCGTTAATTTATCTCTTATTATAACGCGTGCCATTGAGTTTCAGCATTCTTATGATGATTATATTTTTCTCTTGAGCTGTCCAAATAAGGATACTTTAATTCTAATCACGTGGTACATTTGGCGCCGTCCGATCGTCTTAGGCTCCTAAGAAATCAGTACGCGTATGAATCTGAATGGTACGAAACTGGTCTTGCTCCCGAAACTGATCGTCTTAGGCTTTTATTCTAATTGCGGGACGATGTAATGGAGCTTATGATTCTAACGAAGATGTTCTTTTTGAAGAAAGAGCATCGATTCTGGGTCGTTCTTTTACTCGGTGCCCTCTACCCGAGAAAGAAGGTCGGGTACAAGTAGCTTCTTGGCAGACCTCCAAAGAGGGCCACTTTTCATTAATCACTCCGCGCCTCTCCCTCTCTGTGGGGGAGGGCCATTTCCCACCCCTCTCCACTCCTTCTATCCCAAATGGAAGGAGGATAATCCCGAAGCGGCGGGATTTGTATATCTGATACGAGAGCAGACGCGAAGGGGAGGAAACAAAAATTCTTGGCGATAAAATTCGGATGGAACAGTTGGAGGAGAATGAAACGCAAAGATAGGGCTTTATTTTATTAGCTCGAGGGAAAGAAATTTTGTTTCCCATCGGACGTGTTATGTGACCAATTTTATTTTTAATGGAGATAACTTTTTTTACTCTTTTTAAGATTTTAAAATATAATCTTTCCCAAACTTTCGATCAGACAATATTTCGAGTGAGGGGCTTTTAAATAGTATAGAAAGCTACAAGAGCATTTAAGATCATGTCTGATAAAGAATAAAAAATTTATTCTTCATTCTTCCTAGACAGTAGACGATAAGATCTGTTGCCACTTTTCAATCGTATTTGTTGTTCTGTATGATCATGTAAGAACACGATGCTGTCTTGGTTTGGGATTTCTGAAGCCTTAAAATGCACGGGCAGAAAATAGACAATTTATCGCTTTTGAGGCAAAATTTTTTCACTTTTAAGGTTATTAGAAAATGATAAGGAAGATTATCACATTTCTAGAATGACGACTTATCGCCAACAAAAAGTTACAACTTGGAGAGAATATCCACCATGTACCCGATTCTCCTCTCTGGCCCACAAAGGGAATTGTCTTTAAAATTATCTCCCGAAGAAGCATATATAAGAAAATGGGAATGAAAGTGAAACAACTAGGAGTATCGGAAGTTTTATATACATTTATATCTATTTTTTAAGATTTTTCTAGCTGGTAAAAAAAGTTTTGCAGCTCGAACGATTTTGAGATGGGTTAAAAAAATCTCTTTTATAAAAGTTGACTATTGCGGAATACAATAGTCATGTGATCATTCCAAACCAATTTAAATAGATTTTTCGAAAAATAAAATTCCCTGGCATTGGGATAAATTTTTGGAGTTCGAATGATTTTGGGATGAAAAAGAAAACCATCAATTTCTAAATATCGACGCATGTGTATTCTGATTGTCTCGTGATTGTTTAAAAGCGGTTTAAATTAGTTTTTCTTAAGGAAAAAAATTCTGCCCTCGGTGAAATTTTTAAAAAACTCGATTGATTTTGAGATGGTCAAAAACCATCGCTTTTCTAAGTGTTGATGATTGCGAAACATGATTCACGTGGTATCAGTCCGAAAGAGAAACAATATATTTTCACATGATTTAAAAAAATAATGTTCTCACATGATAGCTTGAAATTTGCGATAACAGATTTCCTTTTTTAAAAAATCTTCTCTCACTATAATTTGATTTAATCCTCAACCAAGAGAGGATGGGGTGGAAAAGGAGAATTCAACCGTTACAATTATGATTATGAGAAATTAAGATACGTCCTAGTGATATCGTACTTACTAATTCATGGCATAAATATAAGCATCGGTACTTAGTAAAAATAGCTATTATTACTTACAAAATTGTTCCGTAACGAAAATTATAAAACATCAGCTTTACCGAAGACCCACTTAAACTGGCTTTTCACAGAAAAAATTCTGACCTCGAGAGAAAAAAAAAAAAATTAGAACTCGATTGATTTCACAAATTACAAATTCGATTGATTCTCGATTGATTACTCGATTTATTTCTCAATATGTTAATCACACTATCGGCTGGTATCGGCTTTCATCACATAATCACAACAGAAAATTGCTAAATTTGTAAATATACGTTCATTTAAAAATTAAAATAAGAAAATTCATGAAAGTCGGATTCAGGATTTAGTTGAATTTCGGATTTAGTTGAATTGCCAATCTATTCTATATACATTAAATATTCGAACCACTATGACTGACTATGATGCACAAAACCAGAGAAGTCAATATCATTTATCCCACAGGGAAATCTAGGAAATTTTCCTACATAGTTATGCTGAGCTAAAGATCAATACAATATTCGGAACAATACTGAGAGAACTGAGATTGGGTTTTAATGGTTATCACTGTCCGCGGTGCAATTCTGCCTTCGAAGGTACGTCCTTTCATCGGAATGGAGGTAGTTAAACCCTCAACTCTCACATTATTTCTATTCTTATTCAAGGAAGCGAATATCAATCATCACACCAAAAATTCATCATCCCGATTCTTGAGGCACACGGAAAATAGAATAACTATGTTTTCAAAAACGGACTTTTTCCTGCAGAGATGGAGGTGGGGCCTGTTGGTAAGGTCTTGGCTTTGGAACCGGACGACTTCAGATTCGAAATCCGATTTCACTAAAGAACCATCGTGAAAACTGGTCTAGTGCACGTTAAATCTGTCGGTGTCAAACGTTCTCTCACTGCTGTCGTGTGGTAGTTTGGAGAGGGGTTGCCAGCTCAGGTGTCGTCTTCGTCATCTGTTGCAGTTCAAAATTGCGAATTCCGTCCTATAATAGCCCTAGTGTTGCTTTAAAATTGGACATTAATATAACTAAACT
>JAPMOR010118690.1:175082-191692 GCA_026543865.1 Argiope aurantia | reverse complement strand
CAATTGAAAGCTACCATAGTAAAAAAAATGGCCAGAATTAATGAACAGACGAGGCGTTGTCTTTC
Organism: Argiope aurantia; assembly: GCA_026543865.1. NCBI lineage: Eukaryota > Metazoa > Arthropoda > Arachnida > Araneae > Araneidae > Argiope > Argiope aurantia. The sequence goes on along the minus strand of JAPMOR010118690.1, from coordinate 191,627 downwards.
ATCAGGACAACGCTAGACCACATATTGCATGAGTCGTAAGAGAGAAACTCTTACAGTTTGATTGGGATGTTTTACCGCATCCTGCATAGTCTCCAGATCTCGCTCCATCTGATTATTACTTCTTTCTGTCCTTAAAAAAATTCTCTTCGCGATCAGCATTTAAATCCATCAGCGAAATAAAAGTGCACCTTGTCCAAAACACAACAATTTTGGAAAGAAAGCATAATGAGGCTTCCTGAGAGATGGAAGAAGGCAATAGAGCAAAAGAGTTTTTATGTAACAAAATAAATAATATTTTAAACAGTAAATATTATGTATTCATTTCATATTAGAAATAGGAAAGAGACTTATTGGACACCCAAATATTTATAATTTTCCATGAAATACAGCCAATATTCCCTGTCAGCCAACTGGTCGTCAAAGGCGGATAGTAATTAATAAAATAATATTTAAATTAGAAACAAAAGAATTTCACTCTTTTTTATTAAAACTAATTTTGAATACGAAAAAGTCATTATCATCATTATTGACAATCAAATGTGTTATTCAATATAATATTCGTTATGAGAAATTAATTTTTCATGCCTTTGCTTATTGGGAATGTTTGAAATAATGTAACTTTACGGACTGTACAAGTGTCCCATCCCAGGGATTTCCCTCAGGCGGTAGCCTAAGCTCATGGCAAAATCGAACCATCGAATCTACCCCTTGCAATATCCCATCTCGAATCACGCGCAAATTTAATCAGTGTAGGTGATAAGTGCATCGTTTCAGCGCGTGCTGCGTTTAACAGCTCAGTGATCAGGGTTTCAGATTTGACAGCTGATTAAACGCATGCTTACGGACTGATACAACCTACTTCGAGTCCTCGTGTCGTGTAGACAGCTGGATGTAAATATTCCATCTAGAGTGCTTTCATTCCTACTTTAGACATTTCGTTGTACGGAAAAAAGGAAGGCCACTTGAAGGAAATTCTCGTGATTTCCGACGCTCAGGCTCAAGTTTATTTCGAGTTATTTATTACAAATAGAAATAGGTTATCGTTGAATCTGCGCGAGCGACGAAACTTCAGTTATGCTAGAGGACTCTGCCTGTAATTAAACAATGCGGTGTACTGATGTTTGCGTTTTCGTAAACTCTAACGAATTATCGAAGAATTTGCAAAGTAAATTAAATCTCGTAAATTTAATAATAATTAGTATTAATAAGAAGTTTTAATTTTTCATATATGAAATGTACAAAGAGAAAGTATCGAAAAGAATTTACAAACATAGTAGATAAAAAAAAATCGGCCTTGAGACGTTCAACACTTCTTAAATTCGAAAAATATATTTTTGCAATTATGTTCGTCTGTCCATATGTGCATCTGTTATCGCAATAATTCAAAAATTCATATAATTATAGGAATGAAATTTGATATATCGCTCCATCAAGAAATTCGCACATTTCTATCAAAGTTTGAGAAAAATTCGTAGCGAAGAAGTTTGTCTATATGAATGTGAACACGATAATTTAGAAATGCAAAGAGCTAGAGTGGTGAAATGTGATGCACAAATTTAATCCTCAAAAATTGTAAATATTGGACTAAATCTATGAATCGGGAAAGCATCTATTTGCCTGTTTAGCGTGAGAATACAGCTCAGAAATGCAACAACTTAGATAAATGAAATGTGGTATACTGTTTTGAGACCAAAATACTTATCTGGATTTAATTTTGGACACAGTCGATTAGAAAAAAAGACATCTAAAAAGCATACTAGGCTTTCGTTATCATAATACGTGCTCAAAACGCTAAATATTTAATCACGACATGCGGTGGGTGGAAAGGCCCTCGCTGTTGTGGGCTTGTTGTGACCTTGGAAAGTAGTTGCCTGCAACTCTACCCCTACCTTCATGGTATGTTTATTAAGTCGATGGGTTAGCGCAATATCTGCATAAAATTTGAAGTTACCTACGTTTTGTAGGTATAGTCTTTGTGTAAAATAGATGGCATGAGTTGTTGATAGCAGTAAAATAATCAAATGATCAGCTGCGAAGGAAACAGGAGACAAGAGCCCATTAGAGGTCTTCCTTGCTTGAGATGACTGAGATATCAAAAAACAGACCTTTAGGAATTCCGCGTGGGGTTGACTACGATTCTTGGTCTGTGAGAAAAATTTCTGAGGCAAAGGCAGGAGCAATCAGATCGAAAGGTAGCTTGTGGATAAGGAACTTTCATCATTGTGATCTGCAAAGTATCTTCGTAGTATCATCAGAGGATGCAGAATTTTACAAAAGAACTGGGTGTATTTTCTACTTACAAGAGAAATTCGAGGGTAAAATATTCACGATGTTTGTATTTCATTAGGCTAATGGTTTTTCAAAGTTTTTCAAATTTTCAACTCTTTAACTTTTAGATTTTTTTCCCAAGGTACTTATGTAAAAAGTTTTCCCTATGTAGAAATCGGAAAGGAGCTTTTCTCAAAATAGTTAATTATTTTTTATAGCTAAAATAAAAAAAATAGAGCAAGTTTTAAGTTATATAAGATTTTATTGCATTAATTTTAATAAATATAATAAATTGGATAATATTAATAGTCAGTGAAATGGGTGAGCCTAAGATCAGTGAACAATTTTTCAAATCGCTGCAGTTCACTGCTCTCAGCTATCATGGAAACAACATCCGAAAAGCCGGCTTAGCAAATGAGTTTAAAATGTTTGCAACATTTTGAGAATGCTGTAACTTTATGGTAAAGCTCTATTTCAGGAAGATAGGGTTAGAAATTCAATTTTTCTGAAAATTCGTTTTGTACGAGAGCCTGGCGCACTGTAAAATTTAATATATTTGGCCGATATCCCTCCTATTGGTCTGGTGTGGAAGATTAGAAAGGAGACGACAACTCAAGCGTCGTTCACGTCATTTATCTCTGGTTCAAAATTCTGAATTTCATTCCAACCACTTTCTTTATTTCAAAACGGAATTAAATTTGATGTAACTAAACTCTCGCAATATTTTAACTCTCTGGAGTGGATATTCATCTTTTACTGAACACCAATATTCAATTAAATCCACTATGCAAAATTTTATTTAAATGCCTTGTAGCAATTCACTGAGATTATCTTCTACTACAAATAAAAGCAAAATGAACAATTACATTAAATGGATCATTGAATCCATGCAAAATTATCAATATAAGAAATTTTGAAAGTATATTACTCTATTCAGGTTATGATAAGCTTTCTACAAAAATGCCGCGACTCATGAAATTAAATTAAAAAATATATATAAATATAAAAAGAAACGGAAGTGGTCTTCCCAAAATTTTCTCGCATATTTCTAATAACCTTGTCACACCACAGAAAGCCTTGCATGGCACTGGTGTATAATGGCTACGAAATATTAACTTTTGGCATGTATTTAGCCTTTTTACTAAATCTATCATGTTATACTTGACGTTATTTGGTGTTGTTGTTGTTGTTGTGGGGTTTATTGGCGCAAGAACCATTTTTGGCTATACGTTATTTGGTGATTGATCCTAGACATGCGGTTAATAATACCCAAAAATCAAATTTGCGTTTTATACATATTTTTCTCTACCAATTGAAACAAAAATTTGATTCAAAACTACACTTGTAGATACAAAATCTCATAACAAATTTGATATATTTTAGTCATTGCGTTTTTGAAATATCGCGTTTATATGTTTCGGAAAGTACAGATCGACAGACAATCAACCCATTTGGTTCAAAATTTGTAAAGTATCTACACTGTAGATGATAACTCTGTGCATTGAATCTTATCTCTTTAGCTCTTTTCGTTTTGTAGTTTTCGATGGATGAACATTTTCCAAAAATGTGTTTTTGAACTTAAGAAGGTCTCAAACGATTCTTAAAAATCTCGAGTTCAAATCTTTTTGACGATTACTATACTTTCTCTATACTACATATACGAATGCGTTACGTTGCACGGCGCTCATTTTAAGAAGTCGTAATTCCCCAGGCACTGTGGAGGCATATTTTGAAAAGCATTGCATTATGGCAATAGAAGTGGATAATATAAATGAATATAAAAATAAAAAATGATGTCGTTTTGTCACACCATTGTCTAGAAAATTGTTTCTACATTTTATTTTGTCTTTAAAAGTGAGAATGCAAACATTAATACCTCCGAGATTCCCTTCAGAAAAGCCAATTTTGCAAGAGTCCCTGGTCCAGCGATGCTTCTGCCGTCATCGTTGGGGCCCCAAGATGCCGTATAGATATCCACGTAATCTAGAGCATGGACAAGGGCCATGGCTTCTTGAGCGTCAGTTACGGGACCGTCTATCACTCGAACACCTGAAAATCAAAAAACTGTGGCACATATACAAATGCAATAGAGCCATATTTAATGAGCATATTAACTCCCGAGTCGTACGCGCAATGCAAAACTTTCGTTAAACTAAACACTTTTTTGAGTAAGAATCCATGCAAAATAGGATAATGCGTTCACTTCCAATGAAAATATTCGAAATAATTTATAATAATTTAATCTATTATTTTTAATTTACGCTTTTTTAACAAGAAAATTATTTCGGCTACTCTCCAAAATTTGCAAAATAAGAAATAGCATAATCGTTAAATGAATTCGTAGCGAGTGTAGGTACATCTTTATTAAGGTGATGTCACTCAGCATACGTTGCAATAATCTTCCATACTTTCGGTTTCTCCCTTACTTCACTGGAAGGCTCTTGCTTTATTGAGTCTATTATTTCTTCCTTTCCTGAACAAATTTTCTCTGCAACTTTTTGTTGTGATACAGGATACAACTACACAAGTTCTTTGATAATTCTGACAACGTTCTTCCACCATTCTCGTCAATGTCGCTGCAATCTATCTTTAGCTTGCAATCGTGTTAGAGACACGATCTCGTCGGTTAAGGCTCCACAACCATTTGCACAAAACACTCCTAGACACGTTCGACGATGTCATTCTTTGAAGATGTAAAGGATGTCTTCAAACAAAAACTTAATATAGACTAGTGCCATTATGTGAAGTCACGGTGTTTTCCAACACTCATTCTGCAAAACATTGCTCGCTAAGTGAGTCACTTTCTTACATTTCGTTTAGCTCGTAATTAAAGGTGAACAAGAGTGCAATGTTCCAGATGCTTGATTTGATTTGATTTAGTGGAGTTTTGTGGCGCAAAAACCATTCTTGATTATGCTGCGCCAAACGTATGGTATAAATTAAAAACTTGTTTTATAAACTCTTATATAAAATCTTATCATTTGTCATGGCTGGCCAACCTTTATGTATACGGTAAAAAGCAGTACGAAAACCTTAAAATTGAACCATTTTTAATTAGATCAAATTGTAAAAACCGATCATTTTTAAGAAAGTAAAAAGATGTGGATGATTAATTCCGTAAAGATTGTTTTTTAAATTGATATAGGAAGACTGAAAGCACTGGATGCGTTGTGAAATGAATTGTGGGCAATCAATTAGAATATGTTGAACTGACAATTGGCACTGGCATTCTGTACACTGAGGGATGGGTTCTTCCAGCAACAAATGCTTGTGCATGAGTCGAGTGTGACCTATTCTTAATCGAACAAGAGTTATGTCATGTTTTCTATTAGATAAGCTGGGCCAGATGCATGAATAAAAACATACGAAACTTGTATCTGTTCAACTTGCAACCCTTAAATACTCTAATAATTTGTTGTCTTTATTAATTCTTTGGATTATGCCAAAAGCAATGTTTTTTACTGGGCCAGATTTTATTCATCTTTGGAAGTTTTTGGATGCAAGTAGATGGTCTAGCAATATCTTGAAATCCTCTGGGATTAGTGACAACAACAACTTAGTTTGTTCTTAATGCTGCATTCTACTTATCATTACCTTATCTATGATGTTGTATATGACAATGATGGTATTATTCACGAAGCTTGTTAGTTGCGTTGTTGAACACTTAAACTACGTTAAGGCATATTAATACTTTCTGAATGAATTTTTTGAAAAATGTTACAAAATATTGATGTTACTAATTTGTGCGTAAAACTTATTGAAAAAACATCTAGGGAACAAAAATATATCATTAAAAAATTGCCACCCCCTTTTTTTAATGCTATTTTTTTTCTAGCTAAACAATAAAGATAGCACTTAAATTGGCATATCTATGTCCAAGATATTTATGCCACTCTAATGGGAGGACGTTTAACACTTGATAGCTATAACTATAAATGTGAGGGCTTAAGAACAGCCGATTGGATGGAAACTCATATATACGACGGATCTATTGTTGGAACCTAGTTCTAATTAATCCGAATCCGAGACATTGCCACAAAACTGTCGCGATCCGATGCTCTCGAATAAGACACGGATATACAAAAGTTATATGGGCTAAACAAAACAATCAAATTAAATATCTAATAAAATCTAACTTTTATTTCTTTCACAGTTTCAGTTATCTCTTTCTTTAAGCTCAATTTCCTTTTTTTTTATAACTAGCCTCTTTTGGCAACCAGCTGTTTCATCAGAATAAGAGTTTACTCTCGATTAAGACTTACGCATAATTTGACGTTCGTGAATCCCCAAATAAGAAAAAAAAAAAAGCTTAACATGCGGCAGAAACTAAAGGTGTGTTATTTTAATAGTTTTTCGAATGTTCCATTCATTGTGTATAAGAATCATCATAATATAATCATGATATCGTAGTGTTATCTAAAACGTCCTGTTCATCTATCTTCCAAATTTCGCGCTACAATTCTTCTCCCTTTTATTCTTTATGTAAAGCACGTAGTTACTAGAAAGAATTCCCCTTTCTTAGCTTTTAGAAACAGAAAAAATTAGGTAATTAAGTATTTGATGAAACAATGACAACTGTTTGAATATCAGTTCAAAAATACAAACTGTTGATAAAAATTGTGCAAAAAGTATTTTTTTTGAAAACTGACAAAATAAAAAATAAAATAAAAAGGCAGTTACTAAATAGATATAATTTAAAAGACATTTTAACTTTCAAACATACCAAGTATACAGAAAGTATTGTAATGGCCAAAAACACTTGAGATTTGATAAATCTCGACGTTTCAGGACTTCCTGAGTCCGAAAAACACATTTCTGGCATTTTGTCTGTCCTTGTCTTATTGTGAACATTAAGAGAAAAACGCTTTAAATTATAAGGACGAAATTTGGTGTAAAGAATTACGATCAAATTGGTTAGATTCCTATCAAATTTTGAATGATATGCGAATGAAATTGCGAATGAATCCATTCGCAAGATTTCTGTCCGTCTGCCTGCTTGAGTACAATAACCTCAATAGCTTCAAAATGCAGAAACAGGCAAATAAAATTTTGCACATTGGTTTATCATCTAAACTACTGAAAATTTTGAACTAAATCTGGCTAACGGTTGACTGTCTGTTCGTCTGTGATTTTGTATTCATCAAGAAAGGCAATAATTCATACACGCAGTGGTTTAAATAAATGAAATTAAGTATGTTATCTTGTGTAAAGAAGTAGTTTTGTGTCAAATATTAGTATCAATCGACCGACAAAGAAATATCCAAAATACATATTCTCTCGATAGATTCAGTAAAAATGCTAGATTCACCTCAAAGGTTTATATTTCGTAACTCTCGTTCATTAATGCCATGCACGGTATTTGCGGTCTTAATCAAGGTCCCCAAATTTAAGCGGAGGTTAGAAGTTAAAACTTTTATTGAGGAAAGTAGGAGAAGATCACTCCTGTTAATTTTAAACTTTAAAATGATGTACAAACCATTTTTGTGAGATAATACTTTCAGTAATTATTACGAAAAAATACCAAAATATCGCTTCAATTTCAATTAAAAATTTATGATTAAAATTTAAAAAAAAAGCATTGTTTAGAAATACGTATTTTTACTATCCAATAGCCTATCTGTCTGTTTCTAGAAAAAGTATTATGCATTAGGTTAGACTATTTTTAGTCTCAGCTCCAATATATCCACGCATTTACCCACTGAAGCAAAACAACATCGCACGCCAGCCAGAAAATCACGCAAATACTTCATCAATCTATCCGCAAATGTCGTTTCCTTTCGAATATCTGCGGGGGACGTTTTCTTTCTTTATATTTGTCCCCTCAGCCAGCGGTACTGTCAAAATGTTTTGAAACCTGCCGAGTGACAAAGAGAAATGTTCTTGCCAAACCCATCACCCCTTCCTCTTATGCAATCTCAAATATAAATAAAACTAGACTACTGCCCCTAACGGCTTCCGGCGAGAGAGATGGATTTTGGAAAAGTAAGATTCCCAGCACCAGGGAAATGAGATCTTCCCAGAAAGTAATCTTGGCACATCACTTTTTTTTATTGCGATATTTTGTTCGATTTTTTGTAATGATTGGAGATATGTAGTTTGCCCTGAGATTATGGAAGTCAAACTCTCTCTCTCTCTCTCTCTCTTTTTTCAAAAAAAAAAAAAAAAGAGTGTGCACTTTATTTATATAGTATACACGCAATGGAAATGAACTTGACGACTCTATTGGGTATTTGTTTTCTAATTTCAACTTTTATTTTTCAACTTTTAAAAAAATATTTTAAAGAGCATATATATCGATTATATTAGGTTAAAAATCACTGATTAAAAAAATGAAGAAAACAGTTTATGGAATTTTTATTTCATTATAATTTAAAGAATAACAAATATTTTGTGGTAATTTAAATGCTGAAACATATTTAATATGATCGATTTGTATTATCATGTTGTTATTTTCTCCCCTAAGAAGTTCAGAAAGAGAAAGTATTGCAATTGTGAACAAGTTAGATTAACAGATTCCATAACTCTTCATATTTTAAACTTTATCGGGTTTTTAAAAAAATCAATCCGAAAGAGAATTTGTCAATCTGTCTGTAAGCATAGCAAATCAAAAACAGAAAGAGCTGGATAAATGAAATATGGTATGCGATCTTGAATCCGAAATTGCAGCTTTCCTTCAAATTTTGGGTGAAATCAATCAGAGACTCTTGTCTTACTTCCTGTCCGTTCGTCTGTATATGTACAAATAATTAAAAACATTGATGAAACTCGAAATATGACTTTATCGTTAGAACTGGACGTAGTTATACGATTACAAACTAACTTTAAAATTATATTTTGAGATATAATAATTTTCCTAAAATATCGAGAAAGCTAATTTTCATAAAGTTAGTCAGTGCCTTCTGATCGTACGACAGAATCAGAGAACATGATTTCGAATGCAAAATGCATAAATTTGAGAACAACTTTTATTGGTGAATCTGAAAATTAAAATGGTAATTGATTTCTAATAGCATTCATTATGTATCCCTCAATATCAAATTTACGACTAAATCCGACCATAGTCTGACTATCTATAGCTGGATTTGTCTAATTTGGTTTGTTAATTTGAGTATGTGTAAAAGCTCTATCACATTAACACAACAAGCTAGAGGAATGAATATAATCATGTGATCTTTAAAATATTTGTAGATGTGTGCGAAATTTTGAAGTAAAAGAATTTCCTTGTTTTTATCTTATCATGAATCAAAATCAATGAAATTTAGTTAGTATAAACTTGATAATAAGATTTGAATGAAATTTTAGTCCCAACTAATCAGATAAAGGTTGGTGAAGATAAATATAGCCAATTTGGTCTCCAAATCATGTCAATAAAAAAAATCGAAATTCTCCAGAAGGTACTGAAAATAAGTAACTGTTTAAAATGTCCAGTAGAAACACTAATACGATTAACTAACGTACGTAGATTTTAAACAATATTTATGAATTGTTTTTTATTAAAATCCAAGTAAATCGCTTTTTGTAATAAAAATTTGGACTTAATAAGATTTTGTCTATATTCGATTCTTTTCACCATTAGGCTGGGGTGATTTTAGTGGTAAGGCCTTGGCTTAGATCCAGAGATACAAGTTCGAAATCTGATTACACTAAAGATTCGTCGTATACATGAGCCAGCTGCACGTTTAATCTCATGTCGTAAATCAAATGTCATCCCACTGATGTAGTGCAGGAGTTTGGAGCAGGGGTAGCAGCTAAAGCTTGTCCTTATCACCTGATAGTGGTTCAAAATTACGAGATGTGATCCAAAATAATCCTTTTAAATGATTTCAAACGGAATATTAATTTAACCGAACTAAGCTAAACATTTTCACAGATTGTCACAAAATGCGTCACATTGTGTAAATATTCGAGAAGCCTGATAGTAGATTACCATTACTGATAACACGGTATTCTGAAATTCAGATAAAAATAACAACAAAACATTTTGTTATCTATGCTACAATAGTGTTTAAATATAACAGGAACGAATTAATGCTATTGTAGTAAGAATGAATGTAGATATTTATGCAAAAGCCAAATAAAACGTTATTTGAAGTTTCAAGGTCGTCAATGACGAAAGTACACAAAGAAACCAAAGGAAATGCATTCCCGGAATTTTCTCTCATACTCTCGATTAAGGGTCTTATCCTCCTACCGGCCCCAACATAAAATTGTAGACATTAGGTAAAACCGTGGATGTCTTGCATGGCAATAGCGAACAATGGCTATAAAATATACATTTTTGCTGTTAATGTAGTATTTTTCCTGAAATTATCGTGAGAAACTATCACTTTGGACGCCTTTTATCCGGCAGATTAAAATCATAATTGGGCACGGAATTACAGTTGCAGTCACAAGATCATATACCGAATTTCATCAATTTAAGTCATTGAGTTTGGGAGTTATTGCTTTTACATGCATGCTAATGTACAGACGGACAGACGATCAAGTTTTTCACAGATTTGGCTCAAATTGGACAAGGATCCATATTTTAAATGCAAAATCTTTGCATCAAGTGCTATCTATCTCTTTATGTTTTGTAGTTGTCGAATTAAAGTATATTCGAACTTTCAGACAGAAATATTTCTTCTGAGTGGATTTCTTTCAAAATTTGACAGAAATCTACAAATTCGGTATTAAGTCCATATACTGGATTCCATCCGACCAACTCAAAACGTGTTTGAGTTATCATTTTCGCATTCAGCTAGACATAATTGCATAAATGTGTGTTAATAAGATCTGAAACGTGGAGATTCGTCAAAAATCTCGAGTTCGAATTATTTGACAACGCAAGCTATGCTTCGTACAACCCTTTTTTATTATGTTAAAATGCAAAATGAACACTGCTTCATAATGCGATAAAAGTGGCAAGTGCTTGATTGTTCTCTAAATAGTTCAAAAGGGCGTTCAAAGATGTCGCTAGCGTGAGATTCTTGAGATCTGCTCAAAGAGTTGAGTTTGTTTTTTAATTAATTGATATAAAGGAGAAAAGCTCAAATAAAAAAATAACCCATAAAAATTGTCATGTAATTCAGCCCCATTAAAATTTCCTTAAAATTAAAAATTATCAAAAATAATAAATAAATAGAAGAAAGAAATAGAATAGAAGAAAATTTGCGAATTCTGTTCATATGAATTGGAAATTTTTTTAATACTCAAGTCACAAAAATCTGCATTTATTCATCAGTCTTACAGAAAAGAATTTTTTATTTGACTAGCATTTATTTGTTTACATCTCCACTTCAAAATATTGGACCATAATAATATTTTGTTAGAGAAATATCTCGTTCAAAACATTTGATAATACATTTTGTACTTATCCCGATAACGAGTTCAGATTGTAACATGAGAGTGTGAAGTTCAAATTCTGAATGATTTTTATCATTATGTTATCACGGCTCGTACAGATAATGACTTTTCTCTCCTCATATTTTTTTTCTGTTTATAAATTACCGCCCGGATTTAACTGTCATCTTTGAATTAGTTACCAAATAAAGCATTATTTAAACCAGCGAGATTGGTCTTTTCAAATCTTTCTCGCATGCTTTCTAATAAACTTGTCATGTCATAGAATACTTTACATAGCATTGGCGTACAACAACCACAAAGTTTTAACTTTCGGAGTGAATATAGCATTTTTACTGAATCTATCGTGTCATCCTTGGCGTTATTTACCAGTTAATCAATCCGAAAATCAAATTTGTGTTTTAGACGTGTTTTTCTCTACCGATTAAAACAAATATTTGACACAAAACTGCACTTGTAGACACAAATCCCATACTAAATTCGATATATTTAAGTCGTTCCGTTTTTGAATTATCGCATTTACGTGTTACAGACAGTACAGACCGACAAGACAACACGTGAGCAATTTTAGCAAAGAGACCACTCGATAAATTTCATATATTTGTTATAGTTTTTTTTTTTATCTGTCGCGTTAACATGCAAGCGAAAGAACGAACCGACAGACGGCCAATTCCTTAATGGAATTGGCTGAAAATTTGATATTAAATCTGAGTACCAAATTTTATTCGGTTCTTTTAACTTTGCAATCCTCATTCGGGTTAAATTACATTCGGATAGCCTGATAGACAGACTTCCTATGAATGGATTTCGCACAAACTTTGACTGAAATTTGCAAATTCGGTATAAACATCAAGTACCAAATTTTATTCTTTTAATTCAAGATATTTTCGAGCCATGAATTTCACAGACAGATGGTCAGATAGACATACATAATTCCTGAAATGAATTTGAAGAAACTCAACAGAGAATGATTGAAAAATTTGTATTTCTGCCTCATTTTTTAAAGAAAAATTCAATATGTGTCAAATTTTTGGTCGATTCTGGTCTGAATTAAAAGAAAAAAAAAACATTTTTTGGACATAATGAAAAATAAGGATCTATTCCGAGGCTATGAAACACTGTCGGCAACGTTAACATAGCTTTAAAGTAGATATAATTTAATCTAAAACATATACAGATAATATAAATGAGATAAAAATGCATATTTGATTTTTTTTATTTAAAAAGTTTGAAGCATTCTACAAACTTTCTATATTTATTAAATAATTGAAAAGAAATTGTGCAATTTATGATTACATGCCATCAACATAATCGTTTATTAGCTTAATATAAATCCAAGTAATTAGAAATGTTATGTAATAATCAATATTATAACAATATATATTTAAAAAAAAATCCAATTTGAAGAAGCTTTTAGGATATCATACACCAACTTGGGTTTCAGTGAATACATCTTGGATTAGGAATCTGTTAACCAAACTGAGCCTTGAGGCATACATAGAGTGAAGATTGAAGAAGAATGTGTGTGTTGAGTGCGCGTGTATGTGTTGCATGCGTGTGTGAGTCTGTTGGTGTTCTACCTACCAGACAGTTTGACCTACAGCTATCAAATTTTTCTTATATAAATTTTAAACGATGAAAATAAACATCTCGGAGCGAAATTTTTAAATTTTTTATTAAATAAAATAAAGCTGAATTTTGAAGTTTCTCGCCAATAATTTCCGAAAACATTATTATTCGAAAATGAATTTTACATCGCTTAAAATTCAAAAAAAAGAAGCCTTTTTAATGATATTAGATTTATAAAACCATTTTATAAAAAGGGTTCATACATTCTTTCAAATTCTAAAATGTTATTTTTTTAATGATACCAATTTAATAGTCGTGCAAATTTTTCCAGAATTCTTTCGAATTTCTTAAAAATATTTTTTATCTAATTTCTGGCAATAGATTACACTGTTGTCCTAAAATCAAAATATTTACATAGTTTCATCAAATATTTAATTGTGAGATTTTCTTAAACTGTTGAAAGCAAAAGAATATATTTAATGTCTGCATGATTTACTAGGTGAATAAAAAAGTGAAACAATATAGTGAAAATTAGAAGCTAGAGGAACCGGATATATCCGTTTCTAATAGAGCTACGATAATATGGGAATGATTTCAATTAGAAAGATGCATATACATAATGAACAGAACATATGTACGGTAATTAAAATAATGCGGTTTTAATTCTGATAATTTGATGTGGTCTTGGAGTTATATCTGAACGATTTAGCAGGAATTAAATATAATTAATATTCCCGCCGAGCCAGAGACTACCAAAAGCGTCTAGTAATTTATAAAATGAACTCTAATGCGTTTTCTTTAAGAAAGTTCTGATCATCGAATTGAAAATTTTCTTACTACTTTATATTTTCTGCATTTATATTCTCAGGGTTTTTTTTTCGAGTTACGATTTAATTCAAGATAATAAAGACATTTTATTGCTAAATTGTCTCCCGCCGCAGGCCCCCCAAATTTGGAGATGAGAAATTTCCGATATAGTGATAAATTCTGGCTTCTCTTCTGAGTTAAGTAAATGTGTGGGATCGAGTTACCTCCACTCCTATGGAAGGGGTTGTGCCGCTGATAATGATAATGACTCAACTATAGTTATTTCAAAAGTTCTTTCGTGAGGATTGTTATTCAGATTACACTGAATAATACGAATTTAAATAGTGCATTTTTACCTTTGTTAGTATTTCTAAATCTGCTTTACGATTATTTGTATCTTCATCTCATTATACAGCATAATTTTCGGCATAAATTTGTGAAATAAACATAATATTTGCTATTAAAGTGCATTTTATGTTAGTTTCCCTTAATCCGACAGTCTGAATTAATGAGACACTACCAAGTTTATTTTCAAATTTTAAAGAATTCTTCTTTTATATGATTCCATAATACTTTTTCATCAAAGAATTGATGCATAAGTGAACATGTTTGATTAAAATAATTTCCCAAAAGTAACAACTTTTACAATATGTTTTCTAGTTCTAATAAAGTTTGCTTATTAAAATGATTTGAAGAAGCTGGATTCGCAGACATCACAAGTTTCTTGTACGCATTAATTCTAAATTACTGATTGACAGCAATGGCAATAACATTTTTAAGTTATAACCTATTGCGATTCATTTATAACATTTACATTAAAACAGTGACCGAAAACTTGGCTATAATATCTTTAAAGTAAAACAAGGATGAAATTGCTGAATTTTTTAAAGAATTTGTAAAAAGTTTCCATTTATATTTTAGTATATTTTCAGCGACATATTTTTTTACTCTCATTGCTGTCACACTCGTTCACTTCTGGCTTTAAAAACATAAATTACATGAAAAATAAATATTACCATCGTTGCGCCGTCTAAAACTAACGCTTGGAGTATCTATATACCGGAAAACTTATATCCATATTTCGGTATATCTGTATTTGTATGTATGTATGTATAGTCTCTATCTGTACGGTACTTATACCTAGATATGCCACTGTATATTGTTAATGCTAATTAAAATGTCAAGGTTAATGAATTAAAAATAGGGAATGCTCTCCATTTTCAAACAAACGGTCATTTGATAGTCTCTCTAATATACAATTAATTTGAATAAAATATATTTTTAATGTTTTTCCTCACATTTCTATAAATGATACACATACTCCATTGAGATTAACGTTGGGTCAAAATAAAATAGTAGAGATATATGTAAAGATTAAAGAGTTTATAATTTGAAATATTAGCTTCAATAATCTATTAGCTAAATATTTAATATTGTATTTTGAACAAAAATGCGTAGAACTCACCTCCTATTTTAGCATCAAATGCGACTCCAACACCGCACACTTTGTTGTTCGCTACACCAGCCGCTATTGCTGCACAGTAAGTCCCGTGGCTGAAACGATACAAATGGATTGAAGAGAAAGAAATTCATATATCACTTAATAATGTCTTACAACTAAATATAATTATTTGTTTTAGCTCAAATTTAATTCTTTAATCATGGAAGTATTAAAAAATAACTAGGTAATAATTCAGGAATAAATCCGGGAGTTTCTGAGTAAGAATAGTTAATCAGTGAGCTATTAGTTGATTTTTACAGATTTATGATTACTTTCTATTAACACTTTTACATGGAATAAGAATTAATAGTAATATTAAAAAAACACAACGGATATATGGAATATCATATAAACATTTTTCTTTTAATTTATAATAAAAAGAGCATTTTAAATATTTGTTATCGAACATCTCAAAAAAAAATCACCTGATATTTGTAATTTTGTTTCAAGGAAATATTTATTTGAAATTACTTTTGTGAGTAATTATTACTATCCGCTTTTTCTAATATTTGGGAAACAGATTTGATGTTCTGTGCAACTATTATGTTGGATGGGTGCAAATCATCGACAGAAGCTGTGAAGCATAAGGGCGAAGTCTTGGAATTCTATCTTTGCTTTTCAAAAAGACTTCAATTAGACCTGATTTTACATTAAAATTCTTATATTTAAAATGTTTCTTGTTTATAAAGATATAATTTTATAATCAAGGTTTTACACGTTTATTGGTGCGCTAGAAATTTTGTAAACATATATTTTTAATTGCAAAACACTACTGTTACATTTTTAGAAATTAATTATTGATTACCATTTAAATTTGATTGTATACGAGTGGTGGGACCTGAAAGTGAATGTGAGAGAAAACAGATTTCATGATTCTTATTACTTATATCAATGAAGTAAAAATTAAGAACTAAAAGTAGAGAGGAATTAAGTAGTAAAAAATAATAATAAAAGTAGATTTTTCTTTTTTACTTTCATATCTATATATCTATATCTATCTATCTATCTATCTATATATATATATATATCTATATATATATCTATATATATATATATAT